>VUQG01002854.1:0-16225 GCA_015106755.1 Etia nguti
AACATCCAGGCATCCATGAAAACAGAATTTATGAAATTTAACGGAGTTAGAATTTAGCAGCTTGCTAGTTTCCACCTAAACATGATATACCATGTTCTGACTGAGAGATTTCTGAAACAAATTAAGACGTGCAGCTCTGCTGTCACTTCCTACATAAATGTAGACAGAAAACTAAACAGCAGTGACGTTTGTAGGGTTACTGAAGTTGGGCTAGCTGGTATATAATGATGTGCTACGTGATCGCTAGCGACACAGCTATGTTAGCATAACATAAACACAGTGAGGCTGGATGAATGCTAACTTTTTTCCACTCGATAAAAGTTAACGGGAGGTTCCCGATGGTTAGGAACAAACGCAATCGCATGGCAGGATGCTGTAAACGGACCAAACTTCAGTCAGGAGAACAACTGAGATAATCCATCAACAATATGAGGTTAGTCATTAATATACTGCTGCATGGGCTGAGCTGTAGTTACACGGTAAGGTTTAAAATACTGAGCTTTAAAATGAACAGTGGTAATCAAACCCGAGAGAGGCCGACGATCACTGACTGTTTTTAGGGGTTTGTTGAGATTAAATAGAACAAGATACAAAGCATTAAAACATGTTAAAAACACAACAGCCTTATTAAACGCAGAGTAGTTTGGGCCCAGAAGCAAGATTCATCACGTTATCACTTAAAGACCGGATAACCAACACAAAAATTTCCTACCTTCTTTTCTAATCATCCTTCCTTGACTTTCGATGGAAATCATGAGGTCAAAGAAAGGTGTGAAGCAGCATTAATAAGAACTTTAGGAAAGAGAAGTACAGTGGTCAGAAAATCAGACTGCACAAGGCTCCTTAACAGATAAACCAACAAAACATGCACAGTAAAAACATAAAACAGAAGTTTGCTAGAAATGATTTTCTGACTCAATAAGCATACAAAAAAGAGAAAGACACCCAGATAACAACATATAAGAAACACAAGGTGAAGGAGGTATAAATGAAATATGTCATAGAAACACATTATGACTAAAGTCAATGACAAAATTACGTATCTGACACACACATGGATATGTGTAACTGGCACTTACATAGCACTTCTCTACTCTGAGCACTCAAAGCCAAATTTACATCCACACAAACACAACAAAATGCATCATTTGCATTTGCATCATTTGAGCTCCACTGTGTGCTGCAAACTTGCAAACTCATTGCCTTTAAAATGGTTGTTTCAAAGATTGGGACCAGGTCTGCAACCAGTTGGCATCTTCAAGGCAACTTTGGTGCATCACAAGGGCAAGAAAACAGTATTAAGACAGCAATAAGACAGTGTCAGTCTACTATCAGTTTATGATCGAATAGGATCGTGTGGACAATTATATGCAGTCTGTTTGTGACAATACAGTGATTAACTAAGATAAATCTACAAAAATCACAAGGCTTTTGCAATCTGTTATAAATCTGTTGCCATTTACTTACACTGAAATTTACAGTAATAAGTAATAATATCATCAAAAAAGGTCAAATTGTGTGCCCAGGGTCAGCTCTTGTTATTTATATCACACCTGGACATTGTATAGCCTCCAGACCACATCCAGTTCTTTGGTTGTCTCTGATCAGCCTGCATGAAATCAATAGGAAATTAGGATTTAAAATGTAAATAAGCACACGCCATGCAGTTTATCCAGTTCAGCCCCCAAATACTTTTGATAAACTCCCCATCAAAGAATTGCTTACAGTTTTGTTTTGTGTTTCTTTTGTTTTGTGGGGTTGTTTTTTTTTTTTTTTTTTTTTTTTTTTTTTTTTTTTTAAAGTTTGCTAAATACCTGTGCTAGCCAGTGCAACTTCTTAATGTGTTAGAACTGAAGTTTATGACAAGTGTAACTTTGCAAGATCCAAATGATTTCAGCTCACATTAAATAAAGACTGATCCAGAATGCAGAATTTTTAAAAAGACATGTACTTTGAGGTCAAAGGTAAAGTCATGTGCTGTTTGTGGGGAGCATATTACTGTGTTTAAGGATTCAACTTTAAAGACTAAATATGCAGAGAAATTCAAGAACTTGATTGATGCAGAAAATGAACATGGAACTGAACCTTTGCTAGCAAAGCTGCAAAAGCAAGGAGTTTTTGCCAGGTCTTACACATCCAGGGATGGCGCAGTTGAGACAAGCTTTGTGATATCCCACAGAATTCTAAAAAAAACAGTAAGCCAATCTCAAGCTGGATTGAGGACGTAGCTAAAATAGCACTTCATCATGGCAAAAGAATTGAATCACAGTCAGTTTGTTGTATTTTTGGAGGAGCACGAGACTGAATATGGTGCCATAGGCCACAATAATGTCAGGTAGCTCAGCCTGGGCAAAGTACTAAAGAGTGTTTGACCTGAGATCAGAAATGTAAGAGTTTTGTAACAAAAAAGGCATGGACATTTCAGAGCTCTCAGATGCAGAATGGAAGGCAGAGCTTGCATTTGCTGTTGATGTGACTGTCTATTGCATTTCCATCTCAGACATTGTAACCTGATTTTTTTTTTTTTACAAGCCCCAAAGAGACTAGATTTCTGTCACTGTGCAAGAAAAAAGAACTTCTAAACTGCAGATGAAGTAATTAAATTGCAAGCACAATAACAATAGCACTTTGTATAAAGTCAAAATAATTTTTGCAAAAACATACACATTTTGGTCAGAGCTGTTTTGGGGAAATTTTGATGAAATAATGATAAAGCATTGGCCTTTTCACTATGCCTGTTTCACATCTTCTCTTACCAGCAGAAATGTAAAAAGAGATCAAATTCATACTGAACAGAATTGAGTTCAACTTTTTGGTGTGGTCCAAAACAGTCCCAGTTTCTCATGTAGCCCTTGGGAAAATTAACTCCCCCCCCCCAATACTATATAAATAAAAATGACCTGACTAGTGACTATTTGTATCTGAAGCCTTAATTATTGGACCTGCTCCTGAATGTCCTTTTTATCTAATGGTCACTTTCAACATTTTTATTCTGTAATATATTTTATAAAGTATCACCGTGCAACCCTGCTGTGGGTTTCATACGAACACACTGAAGACTTCCTATTTAAAATATATTTTTTCTAAATGGCCAAAGCTTTTGCACAAAGAAATATACTCGACATGCACTTTATTTTTTTGATTTTCTACTTCTTTCAGCTGCTCTCTTCAGGAGTTGCCACAGCGGATCATCTTCCTCCATCTCACCATATCCCCAGTGTCCTCCTCTGTCACACCAGCCCTGTGCATGCCCTCCTTCATGATATGCATAAACCTTCACTGTGGTCTTCCTCTTTTCCTACTGCTTGGCAGCTCCATGTTCAACATACTTTGTCCAGTATGTGTCTATTTACTAACTTTGTCTCCAAAACACTGACACTGAGCTGTCCCTCTGATATACTAATTGCTTTGATATATTAAGTGATTCAGGACTTAATTCAGAAATGAGACTATTTGTGCAAATAATGTCATGTTTAATCTAACCAGATGTATAGAGCCACACCATTCACAACATAGCAGCTTTAATGTGGAAAATAGAAGTATTCATCCATGATAGAAAGACCATTGTTTGATACATACATGTTGTTAAGATTACTTTGAAGCCTTTAACCAGTAAAGTAAATTTGTTGTTAATTTTCAATTGCATCTTGAATAATACATTTATTAGAGCCTGAAAATACGACGTATATTTAGTGTGAGTTAACATGATCCGATGTAAACAGGCATCTGGGATATGAAAGCTCTCACTGGCCAGTCCATATAAAGTATTTAACAAACTGCCACAAACCTGGACATCGACCTGCTGTTTACCTCTCTTCTTTCTTAGTGCTCAAAATCTGCACTTTCTAGTTCAGAATTGATTGGTTCTGGCTTTAAGCCTGTTTGAGTTTCCCTCCCTTATTTTCTGTTTCTTCACAGCTCCCCGCCCCCCGGACTCCTGAGGTTAGTTTACAGTATTTTCAACAAGAAAAACTGTGCTTATAATACCTCATTACTCCAATAAAAAAAACAACCCACTGACACTGCAGTTGGGACTCTCACTACATTAAGTTCAGCAGAAAGCCTTATCAAGCCGTCGCTAGAAATTCAGCACCCCCTGATGACATGTCAGTTGGGACCCGGGAACAGTAAATGTGTGTGATGTCTGATCCAAGGCACCAGTTGGGTCCAGATTGTGCTGAATTATTTAGTTTACATAACACAACCCTTTGCCTCTGATTCTTGATCTAATATTTCCCAGGTCAAACATTTTCAAACACAGTAAGCTTAACTGAGAATTCTGCTGGTATGAGACCATGCACATATAATGCTTAACGATGGCAATTAATTCTCTTTGCACTGCCAAATCCAGCCCATCCAGTGTTTACTACATCCACAAGAATTTCTCCCAAAGACAAACAAGATCATCTCCAGTTTTTGAAGTCTTACATTTAATAATGTTGCACTTTCTGATTCTTGTGAATGGCTGGTGCAGTGCCATTTTATGCTCCAAAGTAAATGTTTTTGCCAAATGCATGCATCATAAAAAGTGACTGTCGTAAGTTTTTTTTTAATATATCACTCTACTAGTGATTGATGGTACCAATTTTACACTCAAATAAAAAAAACAAAAAACCCCATCTGTTGACTAATAGATGTAGATGATTTATTATGTAAATTCCCAGTTTATGTAATAAATCTAATTTTGCAACACATGATGAAACATGATATAGAGCACTGTAACATGTTCAATTAACCACGTTATTAGGCTTCCAGTGTGTCCAGGAGATCCCCATCTGAAGTGGAGTGCAGAAATCTGTACAGCAGTTTTCTTGAAGTAAGTCCCATAGCAATATTTTCCTCTTCTGCACACCTTGGTTCAAATAAAATTGTTCATACTTGACTAAATATACTCAGCTCTGTTTCGGTATATATCACTATCTGTCTGTGTTTGAGTTTGGCTAATTCCTACTGTTACACAACTGACAACACAGATTTCTCAGTTGTGTGAGGCCCAATCTAATTGCCCACGAGTTTCCCCGAGCACAGAGACAACACAAGATTCAATTGACGTATTTGATGAGAAGATACAAAATGGTTGTTGTCTACAAGAGTTTTCTGGGGTTTTGAAGACAGCATGAGTAATCGGAAAGCAGTATGTGACATCAAATGTGACCTTAAATGGTTTGTGATTCATTCGCACTTGTGATGAACTCAAACCTGCCGCACATCCACATCATTAAGGAAAGCAACACCTTTTAGCATACCATCCCATCATGTGGAAACCACTTGCGCTACACTCGTGTTGCAGGCTGTGATCCACACTGGTCACACCTCTGAGTGGGTGTAAGCCTTAGAAATGCAATGTCCAGAGTCAGATGGTTGTTGTTGTCATATAGCTTAGAATTGATGCAAAACTGGTTTTTAATTTTCGCTTGTGTCTCAGCCAGCAGCATCACGGAGGCAACACAGCATCACAGCTGCTCTTGAAGTAGTCAAAATATTTAACCTATTGATTTGCATTCATGGACACAGAATTAGATTTTTTTCTGTGTGCATGCACAAGAACGACACTTTGCACACAGTCTCAGGACAGTTACAAAATTGTATCAGTTGATTACTGCTTTTAAATATGACCTAATGTGTTTCCAAAACTGATGGCACAATCAAGTCCCGCCAGGGTTTTGAGTTTGGGAATGTTTAGGTTTTCTAGTTTGTTATCCTTGTATTTTACCTCTGTATTTTGTATTTGTTGTCATTCAGGATTATTGTTATTATGTGGTTAAGTTAGTGTTCCCCATCCTCTTATGTGTTAGTTATCTTTGTCTCCCTGTGAAGTCAGTCTTGTCTCTGTGTGTCTGTCTGGTTCCTCTTTTCTCTCTGTCCCCCCACAGTCTCGCCCTCAATGTGTGTCTTCCTAGTCTTGTCTCTGTCTCCTCCCACTGTTCCTTGTATTTAGTCAGTCTGAGTCTGTGTGTATGTGTTTCCCATGTTTTCCTGTGGCTGGTCTCTGTCTGTTTCCTGTTTTTTTCTGGCACTCTCTTGTCCCGTGTGCATTATGTTCAGTTTTGCTTCCCTTGTCTCGTTATGTCTAATTTGTTCATGCTGTGTTCCCATGTGGTTCCACCTCCCTTATCACCCTTCAGTGTCTCTCTTCCTCTGTCCTTTGTTGGAGTGTCTGATTACACACCCTGTGTCTTTCCTATTGGTCCAGATCTGTCTGGTCTTCCCTGGTGTTCCAGGTTTCCTAGTGTGTGGTTTTTCTTTTCCAGTTTAGGTTTAAATGATTAGTTCCTCATTTAGTTTGGTTTTCTTATTTTCATTATGTTTTGACAATCAGCCTGAATAAATGGCTTGCCTTTTGTTAAGTCCAGCTCTGCCACCGTTTGTCTGCATTTGGCTCTTCACTCTCCACTCCACATGATCTGCTGCCACAGATCGTGACAAGTCCACATTTGGAAGCAGATGTCACTGGTCATTCTTAATTTCAAGGTTAAGTTTAGGCACTGAACTACTTGGTTAGTAATAGCATGAACCCCTGAGCCTCCTTCCCCATTTACACTCACTTTATTAGGTGTCATGTTTCTTGGTCTTTGACACAGTGTCTTGTGCTTTGGACTTTTGAATCTTGTTAGTTCAGTATTGTTCAATGTTACTTAAATGTCCTTTCTTTCCTATTGTGATGCTCAGTTTGAACTTCAGCAGATCATCTCGACCATGTGTACATGCCTAAATGCTGCCTTGTGATTAGCTGATTGGACTGTGTTAATGTGCAGTTGGCCAGTGAGTGTACATTGGCTAATGATGTGTTTAATGCATAATATGTAGGTAGGTGGAGGATGAGAATGTCAGACAACCTGGGCTCATTAGAGTCATTTCAGTGGCTTAAATTAGAAAAGAGGTGTACACCAATGAGACTTCCACCATTATATACAACTTATACAAAAGTTTAAATGCCTGCCATACATAATGTCAAGCAAAAACTTTTGGAACATGTGTCACATAGAATAGATTTTATAGAGTGTCAGGCTAATCAATTTTATTAATGGAAATTCCTCAGCAGCATCAGAGGACTTTAATAACTGAGATTGAGTTATAACTTAATATTATTGCATGTGAAAACCAGTCAGTTAGTTTCAGCATGATAAATGGGTAACCTAAAGTCTCCAGTTTTTAAACTCTGGGTGTCTTTGTGGTCTTATTGTGCTGCTAATATGTTGGAACAGAGTGGGTTAGCACTTGTTAGAAACTAATTTACCATAATCGTTCAAGAGATAGAGAAATCGCATCAGTGTAGACGTACATTAAATAAAGCCCTACAAACTGAATGAAATTATGTTAAACTTCACACTGGAGGATCACACAGTGATTACACTGTGTTGAAAAGAAGGTTAAAATATGCCGAGGGTTCAGAATGTGCAAAAAATTCAGCTGTCGTCTCACAGTAGGAAGATTGCTGTGAGGCGACAGTGACCTGCTGGTCACTCCTGCTGGTCAGCTGGAGCCTGTTTTTGAGTTCGCATGTCCTCCCTGTGGTTATGTGGGTGCTTTGATTTCCTCCCACAGTACAAAAACATGCATGCTAGGCTGGCAGGTGATCCTAAATTAGTCATGGTTTAATCTGTGAGTATGAAGCATCACTTGGATAGACTCCAGCCCCTGCAGCACTGTTTCAATAACAGGTTAAAAATTATTAAAAAAAAAAAAAGAGATTGTGTTTCTGATTATACCCATAAGTATATCAATCTATTTTAATGAGATTTGCTCAGAAGACATTGCTCCATTGAGAGGTCAATAAGACTGAGAGCAAGATATTCTTCATCTGATTTTCCACTGGCTGACTGAAACAGTGAGTTCTTGCTGTGTAAGGACACAGACAGAATAAAAATTCTTTATACTAACTAGAAAACTGTAAATGTTGTGCATTACACCCATCAGCTACTTAAACTAGCTACCTAACACCTCTAACCTATTAAAACATCTGAAGTTCCTTGCTACAGGTTGTACGTAGGCAGTGGGTTCCTGTTGGTTGAGATATTGGCGCCTTTATGGATTCAGCTTGTTCAGCATCCCCTGGATACTCAATTAGTTTGGGATCTTGGAACTTTAGAGTCATCACCTTGGGCTTTTTGTTGTGTTCCGCCAGACTGACGTGCGCTTGATCTACAACAATATTTAGGTGGTTATGTGCTGAAGTAACATCCTTATTAATGTGAGGACCCAAGGTTTCCCAAAGGAGTGTTGCACTCTAAAGAGATGATCAATGCTGTACACTTCACTTGTCAGTGTTTTTATTGCTGGAATATATGTGACAGGATATGAAACACAACACACATTTACCACCTTTCAGTATGGGCATGTGTCAGCCTACATTAGCTTATTGTGAATAGTGTCATGGAAGCGTAATATATTCTCTAATCCTCACCATATGTCAATAAATTATTTATGTTTTACTGGAGCACTGCTTTTAGTGTTCAGGCTCTTTGGTGTCCACATATGAAACTTTCAACAAGATGTTTCTTCTTTGTGAAATAACACCTTCCCAAAATAATGAATCAAGCTTGCACACTATCAAATGATTTGACCCAATTTCAGCTTGGCTTCTGCTAGATGTTGTTTACTCTTATTATTTGTTGTGTGATAAATTCACTGTCAGAGACAATACCGTTTTGAGCCTGAAAGTGGGTCCAGCTATTTGGGTTAAAAGAGAGTCATGCATACAATGCATCACACAATGCATGTATAACAAAATACATTAAAAACATCATACATCCAAGGTCTTTGATATATTTCATCTATGTCTACATCTTTGCACTTTCTTCCTACTATAGCAATGTGTGTGTATGGGTACACAATATACTGTGACATGTGTGTGTGACATTTTCTCACTACAGATGGGGAAGTAGGAGTGATATAGTGAGGTGTGTGTATGTGTTAGAGGGGTGATAGTGGGGCTAATCATCAGCCTGCTGGTAAATTCTGCTCTTTATAACCTCTCACTTCCACCTATATCATCACTTCTCAGCTTCCAGCTAAGCTTGTACATGTGTTTTACAGGGTACAGTATGTGTCTGATAGGTTTGAAATTATTCATACAATATGTGCACCAGGATGTCTGGGTTGCTAGGTCTGCTTTATAAAACTAGGCCAATAATCACAACTAGCTCAAAAGCAGCCCAGTACCCAGAGTTGGCATTGAGACGTAGGTGGTAAAGAGCGTAGGTAGCATGTTTATGTGTGTGTACCTGCTGATGTGGTGCAGGATGCGGGTATAAATAATTTAATTTCAAATATGGATTTTTATTTATAGATATTCATGTAATTTTCATGCAAAATGGGTCTACATTCAAGCATGTGGACAAAACTTTAACCCACAGCAACTCCACTCTGCAAGATGATGACATCCACCCCCTCAAACCAACCAAACAAACAAAATGGTGTGTTCAAAAATGTCATGTGGTGGGCAGAGAAACTGAGGCTGGTTTTACTGATGGACCATATATTTTTAGAGACTTACTCTGAGTTATAATTAACAAAAGTTTTGTTTCTCAAATGAGACTGTGTTGTACGTAAGCCCTGGATGTCCCGTGATTTCCTTCTTATAAGTTCAGGCAAAATTAAGGTTATAATAACATGGTGTCCAACCAGAAACTTATTTTGGATGGATTACTTTTGACCAGGATATGTCCTTCAATGTGTACATTAAACAAATATTACTGCTTTCTTTCATCTGCGCAATGCTGCACTAACAGGGACAAGGAAGAGAGATCATTTTCCGCAATACTGGATTCTTTTTATTGGCTCCCTGTTAAATCTAGAATTTAATTTAAAATCCTTCTCTCACATACAAAGTCTTGAATGATCAGGCCCTATCATAGCTGAAAGATCTATATTATTCAAACTGAGCATTTTGCTCTCAGACTGTAGGCTTAATTGTGGTTCTTAGAGTTTCTAAAAATAGAATGGGAGGTAGAACCATCAACTATCAGGTACCTTTCCTGTTGAACTAGCTCCCAGTTTGGATTTGGGAGACAGACATCCTGGCTACTTTAAAGATTAGAGTCAAAACTTTACTTTTTGATCAGTTTTATAGTTAGGGGTAGATCAGATAACTCTGAAGCATCCTTTAGTTATGCTGCTATAGATTAAGACTGCTCCAGGACTTCATGTGATACACTGTGATACACTGAGCATTCACTCACCTCTTCATTTCCCAGGTGTTTTAAACTTTGAATCAAACTTTGTCTTCACCCTCCCATAGTTTGTGTTTTGTGTTGTCTCCCTGGGCTATCCTTTTTTTTGTCTCTTTCCCCTCACCCCCCAACCGGTTGGCGGCAGATGGCTGCTACTTCCTGAGGCCTATCTGAGTTTTCTTCCTGTTAAAAGGGAGGTAAAAGTGCTTGGAGGTAGGGGTTATGTACTTGTTTGAGTTTTCTTCTGAAAACTGTCTTTATATTGCAGTATGGGGTTTCTTGAAGTGGCTGTTGTTGTGTTTGTCGCTATATAAATAAACCTGAATTAAATTTAACTGAATTATTAGAAGTTAAATTAACAGAACTATGTGTATAAAAGGTATATGCATGGCTTTCTTGTGTAATGCAATTTGGTTCACAAACCAAATTTTCTGGCAATAAATGTAAATCAAGAGTAAATCATTCTTTTCCAAATCAGATTGAAATCTATTCTTCCACAAAGAATACGGTGACAGCCATTTCCTGAAAAGAAAACGGTCTTTGTAAATTTGTTTTTCCACTTCTGAGATGCCAAAATTGTATTTACTTGCAGCAGATACAATCCTCTGTGGCAATCAATTTGAATTGACTCTGACACTGGGGACATGTCTTTGCATAGGATATTAGCAGGTAATATAGATCCTGCTGGTGACAAGTTGCAATATCTTAGGAGAAAACATTTAGTAATGCTTTTCTCTGTAGGTCTGAAGTTGGTGGTGCTAGGTGGCCTTGGCCTAAAGCTCAGCAAGCAGGTGTGAAAAGCTCGGTAGATTTTTTTAAAGCTGATATTTTCTCCTTCTTTTGTAGGTAGAAAATCTTTCTTTTTTCCCTTTTACACTTATGTAAAAGTGCTTGTCAGATTGTTGAAACTGCATCCAAATCCCTGTCCACCCACACATTTATAATGTCAGAAATCAAAGGGATTTATCAAGAGAGATCATATTTCTCCCATATCAGCCAAACAATATTTTAAATTCCTTCTTCTCACGTACATAGCACTGTGTGATCACACTCCATGATATCTTAAAGACCTCATGGCAGCATATTATCCCAGTATAGTACTTTTGTCAAAGTTCAGGTTTGCTTGTGGTTCCCAGCATTTTGTGGGTGCCAGTCTTTGGCTATCAGGTTAATTTGCTGTTGAATCAGCTCCCAGTCTGGTTTTGGGAGGTGTGTTTCTACTTTTAAGAATAATATTTAAAGTTTTCTTCTTCATAAAGCTTATAGTTAGAGATGGAATAGGTGACCCTGAATAACCCCTCGGTTATGCTGCTATCGGCTCAGGCTACTAGGGGACCTCCCATGATGCACTAAACTCCAGTCCTCGCTTTCACTCTCCAAGAATTTTTATGCCACTATTGCATGTCATTAACTTTCTGTCTTCTCTGTTCTGTAGATAATTCTTTTTGTGCTAACCCCCTCTGCAGGTTTTCTGCAGGTATCTGGGGTTCCACAGTTGCATGTTAATGATCAGCGGTTACCGTTGTCTTCGTTTTATACCTTTCTTTCTTTGCTTTCCCCTCACCCCAACCAGTCAAGGCCACCCTTCGTGAGCCTGGTTTTTTGAAGTTTCTTCATATTTAAAAAGACTTTTTCTACACGCTCACACCAAGTGCTTACTTATAAGGATAGTTGAGTTTTGTCTGTTATACTGCTTCTCTTCAGTATATATATATACACACTGCTCCAAAGAAAGAAAAAAGAAAGAAAGAAAAGAGCAGTTTGAAAATACACCAGATCTCAATGGGGAAAATAATAATGTTGGATATCTATAATGATATGGACTGGGTAATGTGTGGAAGACAAGGATCCCACATTGTTTGATGGAAATAAAAATAACCAACCTATAGACCTGAATTTAAAGCCAACCAAAAAATAAAGTGAAAAAAATGATGTAACGGGTCAGTCCATTTTTACAAAATGTTTGTCAAAAAGTTTGTATGGCCTCCATGTGCCTTTATGAGTGCCTGACATTGTGAGGGGATTCTCCTAATGGTGTGTTGGATCCTTCCCACATCTGAACCAAGGCATTAGGACAGTCTAAGGTGTAACCTGGAGGCATCGAATGGATCAAAACATCTCCCAGATTTTGGTTTGGATTTTGGTCAGGTGGGACCGGTAAGTGGTATTAATTCCTTTATTTCTGAAGAACATACGAAGTTTGTTGCTGATTGTTTGGTCACAGACATTCACACCAGTGGCCTGCTGGAGGTCATTTTGACTGTTCTCAGGTAAAAGCACGCTTTGCATTTTATTTGGAAATCAAGGCCCTAGACTCTGGAGGAAGAACAGAGAGGCACAGAATCAAGAGAGTTGATCTCCAGTGGTGGTCCAGTGTCCATTTATGGGTGTTGGTGATGGTTGGTCCACTGTATTTTATCAAGTCAACAAAGCTATCAACCAGGAAATTTTAGAGCATGCTTTATGAAGATGCTGATTTTAGGATTTAACACCTGCCCACAGTGCCAAAAGTACTACCATATTGTTTGTTGACCATATTAACACTGTGTTTGACTGGCGAGCCAACTCGCATGACCTAGTGAAAGCTGCTAAGTGAAAATGTAAAAAATATTTCACTCAGCTACTTCCACGTTTTTTTGCATGTGAACACCTAGGTCCTGCTGCTGGAAACAATTATGAATGTCTTTACTGGTTAAACAACATTTATGAAGTGTTGTGTTTCACCCACACAGACACCTTCTAGCAAACAGAACATACAAAAGCACAGAGGGTGACAGACAGACATATAATTATTACAATATAACATTATTTATTTATTGTTGCTTGACTTAAAAAAAAAAAAAAGTTGGTTATTGTAGCTTTTAATGAGGGGCCTTTCAGCATTTCCCCATTATACTGAAAACACCAAGTTGAATAACTTGAACAACCTTTAAGCTTTTAACCCATTCTGAATATAGAGCTGTTCTAAACTCATAAATAATGCAGGATGTGTAAAGCAGATGCATTACGTAGAGCTCTATTGTTCAGACACTCACTTTAATGAATAGGCAGCGCTAAGAGCCATTACCTGAAAGCAAAGCCTTCCCCGATGTCTTCCCTCCCCTGTGCATTAGTTGACCAGAGTTGTTGTGTTGGGAAGGCAGGGGTTCTGGCCTGGATCTGACAGTCTAATGTTCATGCTCAGTAAATTGTGTTGGAATTGCTCCCCCGGGAGACATGAATGCGACAATGGTCTGTGGGTTACTTGTTCTCAGACAACATTGTGAGTCTGCTTGCCCTTTCCCTTTGAATGAGGAATTAATTATTCATCTACCAATGGCAGATAAAGAATGTGGAGGATAGAAGAGGAGGTGTATTTGTACACAATAGATTGTGAAATCTTTTCAGGTGTCAGTAAATCTGGAATTAAGTAACCAGAATAAATGGGAATAGAGGAAACAGACAGGGGAGCATCTTTTGTCTGAACGAAATGTCCTTGTATAAGTGACTTCAGGACCCCAATCAATGCCAGCTACGGAAATTAAAAAATGATCAGTGATGGCATTCTTGCCATTTTCCCAGTCTTACTTCAAATTGGAAATAATCAGTGCCAGATTAGTTAAATTACCACTCTGTGTGGGGCACGCAGTGATGTTAATTCTCAGAGATTCTTGAGTCACATGTTAAATATGTTGACTATGAAATCATCAAAACTTATCCAACTTAGGGACATTGGGTAGATACCATAACAGTCCACTTAAAGTGAGGGACAAGATACACGAGGGACATGTCACATCGTGGAAATCAGACATAAATGAAAATAAAGGCAAACATGTTGTCTTTAATCTTTTTTGAGAAAGAGGTATTTTATGCCTAGAATGTTTTTAGAACCAAGATATCTATCTGCTATGGTTACAGAATACGGTCAGAACACTGTGCAAAATATTGCTGGTACATCAACATGTGGTATATCTGAAAGATTACATGGAGACAGAATAAGACAATATACAGCCTTTTATTCAGCAAGGTCAGTTCGACACAGAGAAATAGCATAGTCTTAAAATTTCCATTTTACAGTAACCAGTATGTCACATGGCTAAAGCAGAGACACAGACAACTACACATTCTCACATTCATCAGTTCATCTTTCATCACAATCATCAATTAACCTGACAAGTATGTCTTTGGACTGAGGGAGAAAACCCATGCAGGCCAAGGGAGAACATGCAAAGCACGTATATGCCTCAGCTGAACTTAATGATCGAACCAAAAACCTTCCTCACCTCTGTGTTTAGTAATGATATTCCTATAAGACTTAAACATTAGGTGATATGTATTGTCCACTTGGGGGCAGCAATTTGTTTGACATGTGACTTTGACGTACTATCTTATAATGAAGTTAAGCTTACAATTGTGTCATTTATTAATTCTAGTGTGTAGTTATAGCAGCTAAAGATTCTTTAGCGACCAATGTTCGGTGCCCTGCGTTACCTATAATACCTTACATCTACAATATTGTGGAAATGTGGAGATTGAGAGGTGTGGACCCAGGCGCAGACAATGATGCAGGAGAGAGTGTTTCAAACTGAAAATGAGCCTTTATTGTGGCTGTAAGAATTACAGCCACAACCACTAACAAAAACCTAAACTGGGGACAGCTAAACATGAAACTAGAAACATAAAAGTAAACAACCTGAAACATGGAAACGTAGCTGGAGAGACACTGGGGAAGATGACTAACAGGCATGATACACAGAGTGATACGTAGATGCTCCGACAAAGAACAGAGGTAACCACGCACTAAATATACACACAAGGTAACAAGGAAATGGCACACAGGAGGGAGACACAGCTGAACCTAATTAGACAAGACAATGGGGAAGCAAAAGCCAAAACACTGAACACCGGATATGGGACTCTCCTAAGTAAAACAGGAAATACAAGACAGAAAACCACAATTCCCAGAATAAAACTTATACCAAAAACACAAAACACTGGGTCACAGACCCAGGACCATGACAGGGAAATTCTAGAGCCACCACTCATTTCTTGGTATCTTTCATTTCCCAGGAACATGAAATAGGTGCAGTGATTTATTGAACTGGGTTTGTACAGTTCTAATGAGCCTGAAAGTCAATATTTGGTATGACCACCTTTATTCTTCTATGACCACGTTTGTTCCCCATTTCCCTTCCTTTAAAATGGTTTCTTGACAGGCGCCCTTCCACGAAGATCTTCCTCTTTTTTTGGTGGGGGGAGGTTAAGAAAAGAAAGGTTATATGTAATTCTAAAACAGCATTACCCCCCACCCCACCCCCTTGTTTGTGTGTGTGTGTGTGTGTGTGTCTATATGTGTGCACATCTGTGAGGTTGTGCCCATGACCATTATATCCACATCTCTAAAAGTGCACCATGATAAGACCCGGAAACCAAACATTCAAGGAACGGTGAATACAGATAACATCAGCCAGTGTGGTAAATGGACTTATTCTTATATAGCGCTTTGCTACTCTGCCGGTGCACTCAAAGCGCTTTATACAACATGCCACATTGACCCATTCACTGTTTTCTATGCTTTTCAGTGTCTTCTAACTAACATTCATACAACTCCGATGGATGCATCGGAGAGTTACTTGGGGTTAGTATCTTGCCCAAGGATATATTTGGCATGCAGATTGGGGGAGCCAGAAATTGAACCACCAACCTTCCAATCAGCAGATGACCTGCCCTACCTCCTGAGCTACAGCCACCTCGAAGAGTTCATTTTAAAGGAGACAGTGCACACTATGTCAAGGTATTCCGAATTTGGCTAAACATACAATTTAAACTTGTTTTTTGACTAAGTTGTCTGTTATGTGTAGACACAATACATGAATCCCATGAGTTATGTGCCTTTTTTATGCTTGAATGATTCATAGGTCAGTGTTAAGTCGCTTTACAAAGAAGCAAACAAATAAAAAAACAAACACAAAACCTTTCTCTGAAAATGGTCCGGTACAAGATGTCAGTGTTAAAAGATAAACATTGAAAGAACTTCAGAAAGCCTGGAGAACTATTACTAGTAAGTTAGTAGG
>VUQG01002857.1:6503-23174 GCA_015106755.1 Etia nguti
GTGTATATATGTTTATGTGTGTGTGTGTGTGTGTGTGTGTGAGTGAGTGAGTTGTGAGGTGTTTTTGGGGAGATTTTGACAACCATAAGCTCAGAGCAGCACGTGGTTGAGTGAAGAGACCCCTGGGAGCTGTGAAGAAACACATCAAACTTAAGGATCTAGTTACGTGTGTGTGTGTGTGTGTGTGTGTGTATTATTTCAGTCTCTCCTCATACTCACTCTTTCTGGAGTACATCATTAACTAGCAAAGAAGAAAAATAACCGATGAAATAACTAATGAGTAATTCTTCTTGCCTTCGGTTTTCTTTGTAGACAAAAGCTTTGAGGTGATTGCTGAGGTTTGAGGTTTTCTGCTTTGAATGTTGACTGCAGTGTTTGCTTAGGTTCATTGTGTTTTTAATGTCTTCAAACACATTTGAAGACACATTTTTTATCTGTTTCTTTTTAGTGTAAAGAGAACCAACCATCACATCACAATTCAGTAAGCTGTTGTGAATGCAAACCCAAAACAAAACAAGTAAAAAAATTTTTTGCCACAGTGTTGATAAATTGAGAGGTCGGTCTGAGTAACGTGCTTCCTCCCATTCCAAGTTCTCGGGTCAAAACAACTTCATCTCTTGTTTCCCCATCTAAAACCACACAGGGGTGACAGACAAATTGTGTGTATCAACTCACAACCAACTCTCTTGAAACAGCAATTTATCACATTTATTCGCTCCCCATAAAAGCACGTCTCAGCTTCTGTACGCGGACTCCCTCTGCCCGCACGAAGCATCCAGTGTTGGCCACACGCTCCATGTTACCTGCTATCAAACGCTAAAAGTTTGGACTTTAAGTTGTCACAATGCAAACCCGTAACACTCAGTGGGTTCTGCCTCACTGCCTCTGTATTTTGAATGACGTCAGCACATTTATAATCCTCGAGAGTGCGCACACAACATATGCTCTTTTTCAGCCATTTACAGGAGCGAGTTTACGTTTTTGCTTTGCATTATTCTCACATTAGTCGAGTGAAGAAAATCCTTCCAATATTTCAGCGAAAGAAAGAAAGAAAGGCTGAATGCTGCAGGGTTACAAATCATTTCATAATAATTACAATAATTTACAAAAATGAAAATATTAACAAAACTTAGCTTCCATGATAGTATCAGAACTAAGGCTGAAACTGACAGTTATCTTTTTTAATTAGTTACTTTACTTGATTATTAGTCAGTTAATAAAAACTCCAATTGTTGACTAATTGTTGCATCTCTAGTCAGTATTTTTCTGTGATATATGACATTAGCAGGAAGAGTTTAATCACTGTTGATGACTTAAAGGCTGGAAACCAATGCACACATGTGCTCACTGACTCATATGAAGCATCTGAGCTCCAGGTTTTGTAACGCTACAGATTTGATTAAAAACGGGATTTTGAGGATCCAAACAGCGAGTCAAAACTTCGAATTTGTCCTTTGTTAAATTGACACTTTTGTCTTTTTTTTTTTTTTTCAAATCCATGAGCATCACTCGGCAGATGAGTCACTGTAAAAATAAACCCAGTCTAGACGAGCTTTGTACAGAAGACATTTTCATCCAGCGGTAGCCATTAATTTGTGCAAAGATAAACTTCTGATGCCATTTCATTAATTCTATTTCTCCTTCTGGAATCGGTGAGTTGGAATAAACCGGAGGAATGATTGAAGCCAGGCACGCCGGGGAGTTGAAGGAGACAGACAGACAGAGAGAAAAGAGAGACTGAGGGGGGGTGAGGGTGAAACCGCAGTTTTTATATGTTGTCTGGTTTTAATTTGGTAAGAGCCATCATTCACCAGTTCACTGAGGTGGCAAACCAGATGAGTGCATGCTTTTGGAGTGTGTGTTTCTTTACAGTCATGGACACTGAGATCTGCTTCTACAAATCTTAAAACCATCTGACACTTTGTTATTTATTATTTGTCTTACTAATATTTCTTTAGTCCTCAGCCATTTTCAAGGAATAGCTTGGGAAATGTGCTCATTCCCCTCTGGCATAGAGGAGAGGTTACACTCTAGCAGGTCAGGCTGGATATGCAGGGAGGCTGGAAACAGCTAGCCTGATGTAGCTAATGAAGTGAGATTGCCAACACGTCTAATGCTCATTAACCCTCTCTCAGTGAGTTTAAGCAACAATTTGCTGCTCCGTGAGTCGTTTTGGGGCTCAGTTGCCAGACTAGGAGCGAAAAAGAGACTCCTCTGTGCCAGAAAAAAGAGTGGGTAATGGATTGTGCATGAATTACAGCAGATGTTGTCATATCTGCAGGTGTAGGTGTGTGGAAGGCAGCATTATGGACCCAAAATGCAGGACTTGGCAACACAGAACTGAACTATAAATCACAGCGTCAATGCTGAAAAAACAGGCAACAAAAAAAACAAAAAAACAACCAACAACAGGCAAAAAACTCAACTTAAAAGTCACAAAACAAAATAAACTGACTGACTGACAGAGAGGGAAACCAAACAGTCGGAACCACTAGCTACAATAAGGGAGAACGTAAGAGTCCCAATCAAAAGTTTAAGACCACTTGAAAAATGGCAAAAAAAATCCTGTTTTGCATGGTTGGATCTTAACAAGGTTCCAAGTAGAGCTTCAACATGCAACAAGAAGAAATGGGAGTGAGACAAAACATTTCTTTGAGCATGCAATTTATTGGAAACAACACTTAAACTGAAACAGGCTGTTTTACAGCTGATCAAAAGTTTAGGACCACATGCCTTTAAAAGGCCAAATCTGTGCAAAAATGTGGATTCATTGTCATTTTCTGTCAGGTAGTCACACTGTCATGACGTTCTGATAGCAAAGGCAAAAAGTCGTTCCCTTTTTGAACGTGGTCGGCTGCATAAGCAGGATCTCTCGCAGCACGCCATCACTGCTGAGGTGGGACGCAGTAAGACGGTCATTTGGAATTTCTTAAATGATCCTGAGGGTTATAGAACAAAAAAGTCAAGTGGAAGACCCAAAAAAAAGTCACCAGCACTGAGCCGGAGGATCCAATTGGCTGTCCGTCAAGACACTGGACGATCCTCGACCCAAATTAAGGCCGTTACTGGTGCCGACTGCAGCCCCATAACCATCAGACGGCATCTGAGACTGAAGGGCTTTAAAAACACGTCTTCAAAGGCCTCGTCTCCTTGAACACCACAGAACTGACCGTTTGGACTTTGCAAGAGAGCACCAAACATGGGACATTGAAAGGTGGAAGAAAGTTTTATTTTCTGATGAGAACAAATGTAACCTTGATGGTCCTGATGGTTTCCAACGTTACCGGCTTGACAAGCAGATCCCACCTGAGATGTTTTCCACATGCCACAGTGGAGGGGGCGCCATAATCGTCTGGGGTGCTTTTTCCTTCAGTGGAACAATGGAGCTTCAGGAGGTGCAGGGGCATCAAACGGCCGCTGGCTGTGTCCAGATGTTGCAGAGAGCATCCCTCATGACTAAGGGGCCCTCGTCTGTGTGGTGACGACTTGTTTTTTCAACAGGACAACGCTACAGTACACAGTGCCCGCAGGACAAGGGACTTCTTCTAGAAGAATAACATCACTCTTTTGGACCATCCTGCATGCTCCCCTGATCTAAGTCCAACTGAGAACCTTTGGGGGGATGGATGGCAAGGGAAGTTTACAAAAATGGAAGACAGTTCCAGACAGTAGAGGCCCTTCCCATTTCTTCTTGTTGCACGTTGAAGCTCTACTTGGAACCTTGTTAAGATCCAACCATGCAAAATATGATTTTCTGCCATTTTTCAAGTGGTCTTAAACTTTTAATCAGGACTGTATATACACACAAAGGATAACGAGGGAACAGGTGACAGGTGGGAACACAGCTGACACTAATCAGATTGAGACACGAGATGGAGACTATGAAAGTAAAACAGGAACTAACAAAGAGACGCAGACTAAGACACGTGAACTTGACACGAGGACTGGGAGTAAACCGACAAGGGTACATAAAACACGGGGAGATAAGAGACAAACAAATGCAAAGACAAGAGGGACTAAACATGAAACGTGGAACACGGGGGAGGCATGGAAAAAGAACCATAAAGGCTAGATGACAAAACCACGACCAGAATATACAAATACTACACAATGCGAAAACACAACAATAAGAATCAAAACCAGGAACGTCAATTGAACTTTAGAATATTGAATAAGCCAGAATCAAATCATCCAAATATATAAACCCTGGGTCACGGACCACAGGATCATTACAGATGTTTAATTTGAATCTTTAAAGGGGGCCGGTGGGTTAAATTTGGATGGAGCTTCCAGCTTTTGTGCTGAGCTAGAAATCTACATGAATGTGCTAAAATGTGTCTTAAAAGTCTAGCCTTATGCATATTTTCTTATTTTATTTATTTTCTGGGTTTTTTTCTTATTTCTTCCATTGTGTTTGGTTATGTGTAGTGCCTTCAGCCATGCAAAGAACTGTGGGAAACCAGGAAGGTGCCATCTCCAAAGTCTTGCGAGGTAAGACGGAAACAGCGCGTGGCGTATTTGTGCTTTTGTGCAAGTCTCAGCAGCCTCGGTGGCATTGTCGTTCTTTGCAGACGTACGCTTTTGTTGGCACCACAAAGCTGTTTTGACCTTTCGCCATAAATGAGCGTTTGGGTGTGTTTTTATGCAAAGCTTTGTGCACTTCTAGTATACATGGGACAGTGTGCAACAGTTTTATGTGCATTTTGTGTGCGTGTGAGTGTGTGTGGCCTTAAATGTTTATTTGTAAAGCCGGTTTCTGTGGCTTTCTGAGAGATTAGTTTTTCATCACAATAGCTGAAGCGTGTTACTCGCTGGATGGCTGATTGGCTCACTGGTTATGAACACAGGGTAATTCAGAGCTATTAGTGAAAGCTTGTGTTTACATTTTCCTGATCTACAGCTGTCTGCACAAACAGAGAAATGCGCACATGCACAAGCACACACATGCATGCACAAGCACACACACATAGCCTGTTGGACCAGCCTTTAAACAGTCAGTAGGAGTTTACCACAGGAAGCGCTTTCACCCTTGCTGTGTGTTTTTATGCCCTCGTGTGTGTTCCTATACACTGTGTGTTATTTCTGTGATGTGTCAACTGTAATAATAATTACACCAACCGTGCTTTCGCTCTCAGAAGCAGACAGAGTGTGTGACAAGCAGGGAGTTTCTGGCCTCGTTAAGGTCGTCTCGTCAGGGAGACTGCCCTCCGCCCCAGCGAGCCACAGGATTTGCCGCAGCCTGCGTGGAGAGCTGCTCGTCAGACCACCACTGCCCGTCCCCCAGGAAGTGCTGCTCCAATAGCTGTGGACACACTTGCCAAGCCCCAGCCAATCTGTACAAAGGTAAAGGCAATTTTTGGAGTTTGTGTGAAGCGTAATGTGGGCTTAGTGACATGAGGCAGCTGTTACTGATCGTCTTATCAAGCGGTTATGGTGATATGGTTATGATAGATAGACAGTAAGTGAGTAATTAGACCCCAATAATTAGACTTAATACGTCTAAATGCATCATAGTGTGTGTCTTAGTCGTCCCGGGAACTCCCATAATTGTCCAGATGCCGTCTATGTCATCTAATTGTAATGTCAGTCTGTTACTAGTCAAGTGAGTTACGCTGATGTGTATATGTATGTGTAACAACTGATGTGTAACAACAAGCTGGTAACCTGGTTTGTCCTCATAGGTGTCCCTCTGAAGCCTCGAAGAGACATTAGCTTTCTGGAGGACTCAGAGGGTCGTGTGAAGGTGATGTGGGTGTCGAAGTTCAATGTCAGCGTGGAGCCCGTCGTTTACATACTCCAGGCCCGCTGGAACATCGGCATTCACCCCAGTGAAGACCACGCCTCTCCGTGGGCTACTGTAGCCATGGTAAATGGTTAATAGTCACTTTCCGTGTGCTAATTAAGTAGTGAGAAAAACTGTGATATTTACATAACAATTAAGAACTAAACTTATCATAGACTAAGGAGGGGACTTGTCCTAATAATTGCCTCATGTTTGTGTCTGTTATTGGGGGTTATTACATGATTTAAGGAGGGTAATAATAAAAACAACAACATGTGGATTATTTGGGACAGTTGTAGAGTCATTCGGGCTATAAAAATGGCTCCCTGTGCCTTTAAAAGTGGAGCAGCCCCACAAAGTTTGTAACATATCTTTACCTCATAACTCTCAATTTGCCTTGAATGATGAAACTTCTCAGCTATGGAGATGGATGTTAGACTTAGTTTCCACCTCATCAGTCTGCTGCCTTGCTGTCTAAACCTCTCCACCCCAGTCAGTCTCCCATTCTGCCAGGGTAAACCCTATGTGTGTGTGTGTGTGTGTGTACGTGCATGTAAGAGTGCGTCTATTTAAGTGTGTGTGCACTGTACGTCTGTGTGTGTGCGTCTGTGTGAGGTTAGGTAAATAAGCAGAGCTTAAAAAGGAACCACAGGCAGCCACAGTCATTCCACCGGCTGACTCTGAATGACTGAATGCTCATTATGGACTTAAATAGATGGAAGCTCGTGTCTTTGTGTGTGTGTGCGTGTGTGTGTGTGTGTGTGCGACTGTGGATGAGTAGATTTGAGCCGCAGCAGTCACATTTGCACTGTCAAGGAGACAAAACAAATGAATCTTTAAAGATTTTAACCATAGTTTGGATAAACTATGATTCATTTCAACACTATCAGAGGAATTCCAGCCTGACAGTGTTTATCTGACATCATCTGACAGCCTGTGCAACTTGTACAACTTTCTGTTGTTGCAGCTGAATACTCAAAAATACCACCTTTATGAAAGAAATCATTTTCTGTTTTTGATTAAAATAGTATTAGAGAGGTGTTGGTACACCTGTACGAGCATTTAGGAGGATGTAGTTTGTGGCGTTTCATTTAGTTAGCCCACCTTAATTCATATAAATGAGATGAACAACATCAGTCTGTCAGGGTTTAACCAAAGCTAACCAAAGGCCTGAACTACGACGCAGGACTTTAACTTATCCAGGTAACATCAGGGTTATCACTGGGTTTTCTGTGCTATGAAGGCGGGTGGGCGGATGCAAACTGACCAAAAGGTTCAAAAAGGCAAAATAACAAAATAGCGTCACCATTCTCGGAAGATACCTCACATAGCTGCAGACTGTGTGTGACCGCTTATCCTGATTGCCAGTGTTAAAACTTACGAGTGTCAAACTATTTCAGTGAATATTATGCTTTAATATTCTCTTTTTTAAACAAAAGCCTATTTTTCAAGATTTAAAGGTCTGTAATAGTGAGTGTTTTAAAAAGTAGTTTTAAATGACTCCCCTAACTCGCACAGACACTAGGAGTAAAGAAAAAATGTTTTCCAAAAAATCAGTCAATATTAGCCTTGACTGTTTTTCCTCTGAAAATGTTCCCCTCTGTATGTTTGCCTCTGTATGACTCCATGATGTTGAGACCAGAGCTCTGTGGGGATCATACCATCTCTTGCAGAACTCATATAGTTCTCATGCCTCTTGATGCATTTCTGGGCCTGTTGCTACGCTGCAGAATGATTTTGGAACCAATCTGGTATCTTCCTGGTGGAACAAAGTGAGGCGTAAGCACTGCACTGTATGTCTTAAAATATAAATACCTAGCCTGTGTATTGTGCGATGCATTTGTGTGTTTAGACGCTCTCTGAAGATGCGATTCTGTCAGATCTGAGACCTCAGCGTTGGTACCAGTTTAGAGTGGCAGCCATCAACAGCCACGGCAGCAGAGGTTTCACCACACCCAGCAAACACTACATCTCCAGTAAAGGTAAGGCAAACACACGCTGCACACACACTTCGTTTTTTTATGAGTCTCTCAAAGTGAGTGATGATCCCTCTGCATGTTGCCATAAGCTAGCAGTGAATTTTGATATTCTGTCATGAGACACTGAGCAAAACACAGATCCTTGCACTCATTTTTTGTCATTTTATGAGAGATATTACACATCCCCCAGGAGGAGTCTGAAAGTCAGGAAGTTTTCCCTTCCTCTCCTTTTCTGTTCTCTTTCTGTCGTTCACGCAGAGTTGATGGATAAGGTACGCACAGCTAAAAAACTGTCAGGCAGTCTATAAAACACAAGCAGGAAACCAAATTGTACACAAGTGTGCACACATGCACGCATTTACACAAAGCGTAAGGACTCGCTCAGTTGGTTTGGTGCCAGAGTGAAGTCCCCGATGTAGGTCTGAGAGACTGGGTGAAAGTGAGAGTAAGACAAGCACACACACACACACACACACACACGAACGCACACACTGTAGGAGGTATTAGCTGTAATGCTTAGCAGACTTAGGTCATACTGGTATTTTGCCAGGATTGGCTAGTGATATGAATTCTCTGCCAGGATTGGCTAGAGCATGTTTGAATGTGAATAATGACTTCAGGTTGGACGGAGCTATGGAAAAAGGTTCTTTATCAGTTGAACACTTAAGGGAGATTATGAAGAGCAGTCTGAGATAGCATTTTCCACCTCTCCGACGAAATTTTTATAAACATTACAACCTGTGCCGTGGCATGCAGAGTGCAAGGTTTGTAAACGGGGTTTTATATGGGCTTTACATAAGATATTTGTGTATGGGTCTTTCATCCTTTTGCAAATGAAAAGCAAAAACATGTGTCAGGTAGAAATGTGATAAAAGTCAAGTTAACGTATCGCTTTGTTGACACAACGAGCGAATCCCTAAGCGCGTGCAATAAATGCGAGAGAATTTGGATTTCATCAAATGTGGACTGGTCGGTAATAAGATGCCCAATAATTTTAAATTAAAAACGAATTTATTTTCCTGCCCTCTGCTCAAATTGTCCGCACTCTGAAACCGAAAAGGAGAGGAAACCTTCCAACAGGATATTGGATCGACCAGTGCTGAGAATTGTGAGGTCAGCCCCACTGCGACCCAGAATACCCTCTTTGCAAAGGTGTTGCAGAAGCTTAACACCAGCTGAACTCTGCTGCTGGCAGCCAGCTAAACAGGCTTAGCGTTCTGCTTAGTGTTTTATGAGGGCATTGTATTTGGGACTATTTGCTTGGAAGAGTAGCTTCCTGAATTCTCTGTTGATTGCTTACTTTTGTATGGAATGACCTTCTGAGGTGCTAATTGTTTGGGATTTTATTTTTTGGTAAATCAGACAGAATCAGGTTAGCTTTTCAAGCTATTTCTAGATTTATGCTCTGCTAAGCTAACTGGCTTTAAGAAGTTACTACTCCAAGTCACCATCACATGTTGTAGTTTTCAGACATGGTATTTATTGCAAAGCAAGCCTAAGCGGCTGTTTCCTGTAGAAAAAGTAACTAAATAAGAGTGATCAGTCTTCAAAATCTAAATCTGTGCAAGCAAGCAGGCAATAGCTCAATGTCAAAATGTTGAGTTCTTCTTTTGTGACATGGTGTGTGTTTGTGAGTGCATTTTGAGAACCAGGGTTAAAGGTTAGAGCCACACTTGAACATTTCAAATACCATCCGATGGCAGCCAGAGTCTTGTGTTTCTACCTCATTAGTCTGATTAGTCAGAGGTTGGAGGTCAGGGTCACAAATCCGGAAGCCGGCAGATGTTAAGAGGGTTGTGCTTTCTGCACGGTGACCTGACGCTAAACCAGAGTGAAACCCGGGTTTGGAATCCGCTTTACATCTTGTTGAAATATTAGGGTTACATGGGACCTGCCAGTAGTAATCACGAAAGGATATTTGGATCAGAAAAGTAATCTTGATGTCTTCACTTTATGAAATAAAACATTAGTTCATTGAGCGACGCACACTGATGGGAAAAGCCCTCAGAGAAGAACATGTTTTGATTCTCATCTGGCAATTACTGCTGGCACTGAGATGTAACACAAAAAAAAACACCATGTATGCATACGCACAAGCAGTCCTGGTCATGGAGTTTCCAATGTTTTGCCCTAACTTTGATCTTTGCATTTGGGTCAGCCAAGCACAGCCTGGGGCTGTGGGAGGCCTGCCATGGGGGATGTAGTTCTAATCAGATGCATTTTGTAGTTTTAATCAAATACAGCATCAGGGATTTGGGGCTCTAATGAGATACAGAGTCACTGTTGAAAGACCTGAGGACTCATACGGTTACCAGCAGTGGTGGCCTTTGGTCTGTGTTGTGGCAGCTACTGAAATGGACATTAGGTTTCTCCAGTATCACCCACCTTTGATGCTTTAAATCTAATTGGCTCTGTAGACTTGAATCAAACCAAGAGGAAATGTGCTTTTAGCCCCAAGAAAAAGTA
Source organism: Etia nguti (assembly GCA_015106755.1). NCBI lineage: Eukaryota > Metazoa > Chordata > Actinopteri > Cichliformes > Cichlidae > Etia > Etia nguti. Next base: position 16,731 of record VUQG01002857.1, read on the forward strand.
AGTCAGCTGGTAAACGGTCTTTGTTTCAAAGGAATCACTCCTCTCCTCTTCCCTTTTGTTGATATCAAAAGTTTGGCAGAATTCAGATTACAAAAGTGTCAATTTTAGACACAAATTACACAAGCAAATTAACAGGTTTTAACACACAGCAACAAAAATTAAGCCTTTAGCTTGTACTGTACTATTTTTCCTTTTTTTTGCAGAAGAAACACAATGTTAAATTTGACCTTTTTTAACATTCATTTGGTGTTAAATAAAAATCACAGTTTGTCTTTTTGGATGTTCCAGTGTCCAATTTGTGATCTGGAAACCTAGAACTGGTTTTATCTGGGCTTTACATAAGCTGGGAGTGAAACGAAGCAAGAGACAGATTGTGTGCAGTAGTTAAACTTTAAAAGTTCACATAGAAAAATAAATACATATTTTTAGATTCTGGGGTTTTAATGAGAAGAAAAATGGTAATTTTAGGATTTTCTTAGGCATTAAATAGTTGTAAAAAATAAATACATGAACAAATAAAGAATTTTTTATAATTTCAGGGAAGGAAGGTGCCCTTTGGGGATCTTACATATACTAATGTCTTTTTAATGTGAGCTAAAGCCCCAAGAAAAAGGGGTGGCTGTAGCTCAGGTGGCAGAGCAGGTCAGCCACTAACCAGAAGGTCGGTGGTTTGATCCCAGGCTGCTCCAGGCTGCATGCCAAATATCCTTGGGCAAGATGCTAACCCCATGTTGCCTACTGGTGGTGGTCAGAGGGCCCGGTGGCGCCAGTGTCCGGCAGCCTCGCCTCTGTCAGTGCGCCCCGGGGCAGCTGTGGCTACAATGTAGCTTGCTATCACCTGTGGGTGAATGACTGAATGTAGTGTAAAGTGCTTTGGGGTCCTTAGGGACTAAGTAAAAGCGCTATACAAATACAGGCCATTTACCATTTAAAGGGTTTTGGTTAAGAAAGTTAAAGCCCCTTGAGTAATCTGACATTATTTTATGTAATTCTTGTTAAGTATGATAAGTCAGTGACAGTGTTAACCAGGGTGATGTGCCCATAGCAGTCTATCATTGCAGAGGAACAGGCAGGCTTCAGTAAACACTAAACAAAACCCCTACAGAAAAAGAGCCTTTGAGCAAGCACTTGGCAACAGTGGGAAGCAAAAACTCCCTTTTAACAGGAAGAAACCTCTGGCAGAACCAGGCTCAGGAAGGCGCAGCCATCTGCTGCAGCTGGCTGGGGGGACCACTAACATTGTTTGAGTCATCAAACGCTTGGATGACGAGGCCACAGGCGCTTGTCTCTTGAATGGAAACATAGGCAGCTGGTTCCGTACTACAGTTGAACTTCCCCTGAATTGTCTGCTCTCCCCTGCCCTCTCCAACACATACCAGAAGAGAAGTGACAAGGTTGACAGAGAAAGAGGTGGGAGGACAACATCCAAGAGTGGACAGGCAGAGTCCCAGAGAGCTGTGGAGAACAGAGAGAATTGGAGAAGCGTGGTGGCCATGTCTTCACTGGGACCCCAATGACTTCAACAGAGGTCAAGGGACAAGTGAAGTGAAAGAAAAAAGAACTGCAACATTGTTTAGGTGGATCTCCAAATGAATTTAAGACAGTATTTTTTTCCATTTTATTGCCTCACTAGATGTTTTTCTTTCTGTGCCTCTGTGTAGACCCTTCGCCCCCTGAACCACCAATGAATGTCAGAGTGAGCAACCAGACACTGAATTGGACCGGTCCACAATCATCGTCCCAGTTCACAGAGAGGTATCTAAAAAGCTACGTCAGTGAAGGATTATCAGATGCATTATTTTATATATAATGTTTAAAATGCATCTATTTACCACTGCAGCTGGGAAATCTGTCATAAACTTTGGTCAAGCCTATAAAATGCGTCTTCTGTTGTGTGATTGTGTATATGCGCTGAAATTACAGTTTATCCTCGTTCAATTAGATCCTTCGGTGTCTTCTCTATTTTTCGTTCTGCAAAACAAGGTCATTTAAAGTTCAGACCATGGCTTGGATCAACAGCCATATTCCAATAACATTTAATAACAGAGGTGATGACTTAAATTGTAGCTTCTGTTCGGCATGATATAAAGTGTCTGAGCCTCGTCTATACATACAGGGAGTAAATAGAGATTAGATAGAGATTGTAAACCCGATGCTAAAAAGCGTCTGACAAACAAGCAGAGAATCATTTTCGCTGTTAGGGATCCTTAATGGGACTGTTTACATTTACGCCGTAACTTTGTATAAATTTTGCCCCCTAAGGTCGATGGAGAGTGGCGTCACAGTGGCGGTCTTATTACGCTGGGAGCCCCCCAGAGAAGGAGACCTCCCTGTGCACAACTACCGAATCACCTGGATGTCTCGCCATACGCACCCAGCACAAAAACACAAACACACGCTACAAGCACACACCCATACAGTAGCCAGTAACGTGCACACACAACCTACACAGTCACGCACACCAGCACAGGGTAGAAAGGAGAGCAACAGCAGAGTGACTCAGGGGGTAAGTAAACTTTCTGCAAACTTAATTATACAAAATAAAAAATGTGGTCATTTGTCTTGTTTCTTTACTTAGAATATTTCAAGAACATAAACATATAATAAGTGAATGTTAAGACGTTTCAATTTCAATTTTCAAGATGTTTCAAGATTCAATTTTGTAACTTGTCTGAATATCTGTTTTCTTAAGGCTCTTAAAAAGGTGGAAAAGAAAGTACACTTTCTTTCAAATATAAGGTTTCACATTTCAGGATATAACAGGTCTTAAAAGTAGGTAAATCCAACCTCAGCAGTATGTAGTTACTTACCCTCTCAATAGGAACTGAGAGCACTCAGGTGCTGTTATTCAATTCAGTTCACTCAGTTTTATTTATACAGCGCCAAATCACAACAACAGTTCCCTCAAAGTGCTTTATATTGTAAGGTAAAGGCCCTACAATTATACAAAGAAAACAGAAAAAACTCCAACAATCAGATTAAACCCCTATGAGCAAGCTTTTTGGCCACAGTGAGAAGGAAAAACTCCCTTTTAACAGGAAGAAACCTCCAGCAAGGAGTGGCAGCAATCTGCCACGACCTGTTGGGGTGAGGGGGGAAAGACAGGACAAAGACACACTGTGGAAGGGAGCCAGAGATGCTAATAAGACACACTTGATTAACTAATAAGCAGAAGTCTGTTGGCCGTTTGTTGGTTTGGAGTATTCAGGTGTGTGTTAACACAATGCCAAAGAGGAAAGAAAAGATGTGAACTTAAAGAAGTGATGGTTGTAATGTAACAAGGGTTATAAGGTCATTTCCAAACAATTGAAAGTAAATTTTTCTACAGTGAGAAAGATTATTCACAAGACAAAAACATTCAAGACAGCTTTTAGTGTTCCCATGAATGGCAAAATCACCCCAAGGTCAGAGTGTGCAGTTCTCACAGAAACTACAAAAGCTACATGTCAGAGTATACACGTCTAAGTTGACATGTTAAATGTTAAAGTTCATGGCAATGCAATTAGAAAAAGACTGAACATGTGTAGCTTGTTTGGACGTGCTATCAGGAAAAAGCCTCTTTGCTCTAAAAAAAAAAAGGGCAACACAGCTTAGGTTTGCAAAGTTGCATCTGAACAAATCCCGAGACTTCAGGAACAATGCCGTTTGGACAGACAAGAACAAAATGGAGATGTTTCTCTGCGATACATTACACAATTTTTAGCAAAAACCGAACACAGCATATCGGCACAAACGCCTCATACCAACTGTCAAGCAGATTGGTGGAGGGGTGATGATTTAGGCTTGTTGTGCAGCCACAGGACTTGGGCCCCTCACAGTCATTAAGTTGACCATGAACTCCTCTGTACACAAAAATATTCTAGAGTCAGGTTTGTCTGACAGCTAAAACTTGGCCTAAAGTGGGTCATGGAACAAGACAATGACAACACGTTGGCCAATATAGATTTGCTGGGAAAAAAAAAAAAAAGAGAGGAGTGCTGATCCGAGCAGTGTTGCAATGGTTTAGTCAAAGTCCAGACTTTACTGGACTTTACTTGTCCCCATCAGGGCCTTTGGTCCCCACAAGTGTAGTAAATTTCCAATGTTTGTTCCCCACAACAATATGTAAACACACACACACACACACAGTCCTTGTTGTGATTGCTATGGTGATTTTACAGGCCTGTGCAGTACTTGAACAGGTTTGATTCAGCTACTGTGCTGGAGTAGCAAACCTTTCATAAAAACTCATTAAGCGTGTATGATGTACTCCGCATGTCTGAGCCGTAGCGTTACAAACATTAACAGGACTTTGAATCATCCTTCAAATGACACAATGTGCATCTTAATTCAAGATGTGGATTCAAATAATGGGCAAAAATGAGCCATTAAAAAAACATGCTCTTCTTTATCTTTGTTAAATATGTTTGCGAAATGTTTCCACTAAAATTGATAAATCACCAATTTATAGATGCTACAAATGATCTGTATCTAAAGTAAATGAATTTACATGTGCAGTATTTTAGATGTGTGTTTAACTCAAGTCAAAGCAGCAGAGTGTACTGACAGTGTGCCACTCACTGTAACATGAGAGAATAGATGAATGTGTGTGTTAGCCATGTGTTACACGTCACATGACTCTTAAGATGCTCATGCAGCATGTCAAGAATGAGATGCAAAGAATGATGGGATACGAATTCAGTTTACAAAGTAACACATTGCTGTTTTGTTGCTTAATTCAGTGACTTCTAACTTGTGAAAGATTTTTTAAATGTACTTTTTAAATTATATTTAATGCAGCCGTAATACTTAAAGGGGAGGATTTTCTTATCCTGATTATAGCTATGATGATGATGATGATGATGATGTAATACGCTTATGATGCCGTTAGGTCCAGTCAGCAGTACCAAAATACCCATAATCACAGTAAATAACACAGATATTACAGCTTTGACGTAACAGGTACGGTAGCCTGTGCACTGACTGAACATTTTTTTCTACAAATGGTAAACATAATCAAAGTACTTGTACGAGATTCTTCAGCTTAAGACCCTCTTTTTGAAATGTGATGTTAACATTTACTTCAGACAAAAAGCTGAGGCATAAACATCAAAGTGCAGGCACACTCATATGGACGTAGCTATCCTAAGTAGTGATGGCGATCCCAGACTGAGCCTGGTGGAGCCATTTATCTGTAGTCTGGTCCTCTGTTCTGCTTGGCTGGGAGGTCTGGAATTTAAATGATCCCCCCCTAACTAGTGTTTCCTACTTGCAGCTGCATCTACAAACACACACACACACACACACACACACACACACTAATCAGAATCACAACAGGTAGGTAGGACCCAGAACAACATAGCAATGCTGTGTAAAACTGTTTTCATATCACAGAAAGCAGTCTATGAGCATATGTCATATTCCCAGGATTGGGATAAAACACATATCCTGTCAATCAGGAATTTATGCAGTACTGGAGAAAGCAAGCATTTAAACCTCGTGGTAAAGTGGGGAATTCAGAGGAAGTACTCGAATGTGAAAAAACTCTGCTGAATCAGTGCTTTTAAATATATAGTTCATCGCTTTCTTACATGTAATGTCCACTGACATTATTCCAAACGTCTCTCACTCTATCCGCTACACAAACAACACACGTAGAGACACAGGCGCACACACGCACAGCTGTACAAGTCATATGTTTTGTCTATCTCGAAGGTAATGGAAATACTTTTACCCCACTTTGTGTGCAGGAAGCACACACACACACACACGCAGATTTATCATCCGATCATCTCTTTGTTGTGACTAGTACCAGTCCACACAGACAAACAGACCTGATTGACTGAGAGCCTGTTAACGAGCTGTCAGTCAAACAGCAGACTAATGCAGAACAGGCCTGGACTGTCAGTCCTGAGGAGGGACGATGGAGATGGTGACAGAACTGGGGTTTCTATGACAATGATGCTGACGACGTATCAAAGTTAGCAGGTTTTCTTGGACCTTGTCTGCAGCGGACGTATTGTTAGTGATTGACATTTAAGGGAATTTACACACAACTTCAGCATTTTTATGCTGTTACTTGGTGTTCGCTCTCTCTGCAGTAGAGTATCACTTCCTGTTCCTGCTCAAACACAGTGGTGTTTTTTGAGTAGCTTATCTTCTTAGCAATTTAATTAAAAACTTTTAGATACATTCTATTTTCATAGTATAATCTTCACGTGCTTCATCCGAAGCACACTTTCTGTGTACTCACTACCTAATTTATAGCCAAAGTATTCACTCACTGTGTCTTTACTGTTTCGCTAGCTTAGCTTAGCTCAGCTCGTAGCCAACTCGCTAGCAGCATGGCCTCTTCACCTTTCCCTCCTGCACTTTCCTGCTCTTTGTGTCAGATGTTTAGTTACCCCTCGGCCTCCTTTAGCAGTAACGATACTTGTAATAAATGTAGCATATTTGCAGCTCTGG
>VUQG01002859.1:2273-40869 GCA_015106755.1 Etia nguti
CCCTCCTCGATTCAGAGATGGTCTTTCCCTTTTCACGTAAATGGCCTCCTTCACTCCGCGCTCAAACCAACGTTCCTCCCTGTCCAGGATGTGTACATCCTCATCATTGAAAGAGTGGCCACTGAGCTGTAGGTGTAAATAGACTGTGGAGTCCTGGCCTGACGAGGTAGCTCTTCTGTGTTGTGCCATCCGCTTAGCCAAAGGTTGTTTGGTTTCCCCGATGTTACTCTGTTTGTGTTGGGGGACTCGGTCCTTGGGGTGGACCAATTTTTACTGCAGCGTGTTTTGGGGTTTAAAAGCAACAGAGACGCTGTGTTTAGAGAAAATGCGTCTCAGCTGTTCAGATACTCCTGACAGATACGGGATCACTAGAGGTTTTCGCTTAGGCAGCAGTTGTCCTTCTCTCCTGGAGCATTCTCAAGAAGCTTTGACAAATGCCCAGCTGGGATAACCACATTTACTCAGGGTCTTCTTGATATAATAATAATAATGTATACTTTATTGATCCCCGTGGGTTTATTCCTCTCTGCATTTAACCCATTCACTCAGTGAAGCAGTGGGCAGCCACCAGTGCAGCGCCCAGGGAGCAGTGTGTGGGGACGGTACCTTGCTCAAGGCTACCTCAGGGTAGCCGTTCAGTGGATTCAAACCCCCGACCTTCCGATCATGGGGCAACCGCTTTACCTACTGAGCTATCCCTGCCCCGATGTTTTTCAGCTTCCCTGGCCACTGTGTCTGTGGGGATGGTGTACGCTCTCTGTTGAGGCATCCTGATGACACCCAGTTTATGCTCCAGTGGATGATGAGAGTCAGACCTTAAATACTGATCAGTATGCATCGGTACACATCAACTTTTAAATGTCCCCTATTACTGATGGGGTAGCCTGTCATTTTTCATATCCTCCCTGGTGAACTTGAGGTGTTTGTCCACTGAGTTAATATGATTATTTAATTGTGGCACGTCCTGAGATTTGATTTTTCACCCAGATGTCATCCATATACCTGGACCAATAACTTGGTGTTCCAAGGTAGGATAACAGAGCCCTCTTTTCCACTTCTTCCATGTACAAGTTGGCCACAATGGATGAAACTGGGAAACCCATGGCACACCCGTGTTTCTGCCTGTAGTATTGACCCTTGTATGTGAAATATGTGGAATGAAGACACAGTTCCAAGAGCAAACACACTTGGTCAGTGCTGAGAGTGGTCCTGTTGCTGAGGTTGGGGTCATCCTGTAATCTTTTAGGAACTACCTCCACAACTGGAACACAAGTGAAGACAAATGTAACATCATACAGGACTGTAAAAAGGACCCGGCACCACTCAGATATGGCTGTTTTGTGCAACTTTTTTTTTAATTAAACTTTATTTTACACTTTCCACTGTCAGCTCGATACCTGCTGCCAGCTCCTCTCCTGTCAGCTGCTCCGATTGGCTGTGACAACCAACCTCCCCTGACACCACACCGGGAACCCGCTACTCCTCCCCTCCCCTGCAGCCGAGCCACAAACCACACCCCACCACACACCTCCACCGCCCGATGTAGGCTGAGGAGCCATCCGGCCTAGTCTATCCTACCCCCGCCCCGCGACTACCTGTGGACCACTTTAAACTTAAAATGCTGGTGAGCCAGATACCACTGTGTGATCCTGGCTTTGGCATCCTTCATGCAGTAGAGCCATTACATTCCTGGCCAGACATTCCTTTTCTACAGTGCTGTACTTGGCCTCCCGCTCTGACAGGTTTCATGCTGATATACACCACTGGAACAAAACAGCCCCCAGCCCTGTGTTTGGGGCATCAGTCTGCAGAATAAAACGGAGGGAAAAGTTAGGCATGTGGGTTCCACACAGAGAGCCCTCTTCACCTGCGCAAACGCCGCCTGGCACTGCTTCATCGACTGGACCAGATCTGGGGCACCCTTCCGGGTGAGGTCGGTTAAGGGGCCGGTCAGTTCCACAAAGCCTTTATGGTGAAATAATGATCTTTCCACTTCTGGATTATGGCCCCAACAGTGCAAATTCTTCTGTAACCTATGATATCAGTATATTTTGCAACAATAGGGTTGCAAATATCTTGAGAGAGCTCATTGGTTTTACCCATCAAGAGATGTTTCTTATGTGACACCTTGGTAATGAGACACCTTTTTATATCAGTTGGGACCGAACCAGCTGATGTAAATGTGCACTAGGTGACAGGGTTACTTTGTAATTTCTGATAGATTTCAGCTGGTGTCATGCCTTTTCCCATCTCGCTTTCTTTGTGTGTTCAATACTTTTTTCCTGTGTGATTTCTCATTATTACACATAACTTAGTTTATGGATATCTGTGGTTTGATTTCTTTACTTGTGTGGATTGGACGGGTTCTTGCTGACATCTGGTGAGAATGTCATGTCAATAACACCTTAAGAAATATGTTTACTTAAAAAATTTGTGACATAATCAATACTTATTTTACCCACTTTATCTTTTGATAACAGCTTGCACCAATGACCAGCGGGGTTGCTTTCAGGATGAAGCCAGATGTTCCAGCTTTTTGACTTCTGTATATGGAAGGGTAAGTTGATCTTAAAGATATAGCATTTATAAATGAGCAGTGTGTTTGTGAACAGAAAAACACAAACACTGCTCATAACTATTCGGAATTAACCTCAGGCAGGACTCTGAAAGGTTTAATTGAATATATATTTATTTGTATATCTGTTTGTCTCTTTATTTAATCAACTTGTTACTGTTCAACATAAAAGGATTTGAGAATGAAATAAACAATTCAGTCCAAAGAAGATATAAAGTTATTGCTTAATTGCCTATTCAATTAATAATTGAGTAAAAACACAGGACATCTAAACAAACCACAAAACTTCTAAAACAATGTCCTTTGGACAGGTGAGACCAAAGAGGAGATGTTTGTTCAGCACCACATTTTGTGAAAACCAAACACAGCATATCAGCACAAATATCTCAAACCGAATGTCAGGCATGGTGCTGGAGGGGTGATGATTTGGGCTTGATTTGCAGTCATAGGAACTTGCAGGCACCTTGCAAGCCTGCAAAATATTCTACAGCCAAATGTGAGGCTGTCTGTCTGACAGCAAACTTGTCTAAAGTTGGGTCATCACAATCAAGTCAAAGTTTAGACTTGAACTTTATGGAAATGCTGTTCTGGCTATGAAGCAATGATATAAAGAAGAGTGGGCATACATAATAAAACCATACAGAAAATGATTACTTCAGGTTATTGCTGCTAAAGTCGAGGCAAAGTATATGAGAAAAACAGTAACACTAGCAAGAGAGGCTAAAACTTTACAGTTAAAATAAAGATTTCAGTCGAGTGTTTGCCAGCTCGTGTGTCTGTTGTATGCTACAACAAAACAGGAAGCAGCTGAAACATTCAGATTACAGCTTAGTTGATTTGCTTTGTGGAGGTAAGTTTGATCCACTTTGGTTCCTCCCCATAGTCTTCTTCCTGCAGGGAAAAGGAAAACAGAGAGGTTTATGTTTATGTTAAAACTATGGAAAGTTTTTCAATGAAATCTGCAAAACTGTGAGGTCAATATGAATAAACTTGGTCTCTGCTCATACAGAGGTGGGAGGAATGAAAGAAATATATATAACAAATCTTGGTATCCTCATCAGCAGTCCAGACTAATATTTTTAAAAACTCCCATAAATACTGACAACTTTACCTCGGCCAAATCAGAACCATAAATTATAAATTATTTGATAGAAATAATGTGCAACAAATGCTACACTCATCTTAGCTACAGTGAGTGTGTCACACTTACCGTATTTTTCGGCCAACATGTTGACCGGTGGAGACATCAGACCACCAGCTCGGTACACAATGGAGCCCAAACCAGAAGCTGTTTGTCTGAAACAAGAATCTATATTTTAAAGACTACAGAGTTTGAGAGCCACACTAACATTATGGCTACAATGTCATGGAGAGAGAGAAACTCAGCTCACCGAAAAGATGTTGGAAACAGCTCCTGAACATACACATTGCATACGGAGCCTGCCCAGTTAGTGAGAAAACGTCCACAGGTTGCTAATGCAGTAACAGCAACAGCATTACCTGAAAGAGAATGCCACGCCATTAAGTTTACTGCTTTCAGAACCAGCTAATTAATATTTCCTTCATCATTCACATAATAATTTTAGAGAAATTTAAGAACCCACAGGCCTGTTTGTAAATCAGGGTCCAGGCCCATTTCTTGGAATGACTTTAGCATTTCAACATTTGTGACTTACAAAGTTACTTGTCCCCCATCTCTTTCACAGTTTTGTAACTATATTGGGTTTCCACAGCTGTAAGTTTGTACTCAATGATCTTCCACAGATTCCAGGATGGATCTCCATGATAGCTGCTTCATTATTTCCATTTTATCAGGTCTGTGTGTTGGTGCAGGAGTTTCAACTAAACATTAGCATTCACCTGCCTTAGCAGATTTTAGTTTAGGCTTTACTACAGAGACCCACTTATGGTTTAACAGATGTCTTTTGTTACTTGCAAAGCAACACCTGTATTTTTAGTTTGCCTTTGTTATGACAGCTAATAGCCCTTCAGTGTTTAGTATGGTGGGTTGACTGAATGGCACTGCCATCCTAAAACAGACAATATCAGAGGAAAACAAATAGACAAATACATATAGCTTGACCGATGTATTGATGGGCCAGTATTATTAGCTATGAGCCGATCTATAGATATCAGTATTTATAACATCCAGTGAGTGAAAATTAAACAAGTAAAGAAGGGACATGAGAAACGCCCTTCTGCAATGTTGTGATTTAGGGGTATTTGCAAGGAATATTGATATTGCATAGACTGTTCAACATGGAAGCAACTTCCATTTGGGCAATACAGGTGCTTTGTAAGCAGCAAACACAACAACCAGCCAATCTGAGCAGGGTTGTAAACGAGTAAATAAATAACTACATATAAAAATGCTATAATATATCAACCAATATATTAGATTTTTAAATCATCAAATTACAGTATCAGTCTTAAAAATCCTATTTCGATCAGACTCTGTAAACAAACCAACAAAATAACAATCCTGAATGAATACATCTGAGGAGATCTACCTTGAGGAACCGCTAGCATTAAGAGGCACAACAATCCTCCAATTAGAAGTGTTGCCATGAGAGATTTCTTTCTTCCCACTGCTTCCAGCAGCCAGATGCTCAGAATATGAGCTGGTATTTCAGACAGGCCAAATATTGCCTGTGTCACAAAGATGTTCAAGCCAAGTTTTCCCACACTGAATGAAAGGCAGAAGTAGGCAACATTCAGTGAGAACCTGGGGAAAGACAGCGATGGATTTCAAATATAAATTGCACAATTTGATCTTACACTTAAAGGCTCAGTAGAGCAGATAGGTGTATTGTAAAATATAACTTACCATGCCAATATTATGGTAAAGAAATATTTCCTAAGCACAGCTGATTGGATAAGAGTTATTATGCTTCCCTTTTTCTCAGGTTCTTTCACAATAATCTGTAATGCACAGGGGTGAACACAACATCATGCTAACATTGCTCATGTTAGCAATCATTTAATCCTACAGCCTTACAAATGTAAGTCTGACTTACTGCATCACAGTCCATTAAATTATAATCTTTCTAATGCAACTTTGGCCTCAGAAGTTGACACGGTGTCCTTGTGGTTCTAGTAGGCTTACTTTATTAGAGTCCATTACCCACCATTTGCTCATTATACTGCTAAAATGTTATTATATAGCAGCTTTTATTATTGCTACATGTAATATTCCTTTCAACCCTCGATACAAAGGGAAGTGAATGTTGTGAAGGGTACCTGGTCCAACAGATAGTTTGGAACCGTGCGCTTGTTGATGGCTGCAGCTTTTTTGATTAGCTGTTTAGCCTCCGTTGTCCTTCCAATGCCCAGCAACCACCTGGCTGACTCCGGGATAAACCTGTCCAAAACAGGCCAGCGGCACTTAATGAATTCAAATTTACCAGTCACAAGGGATGGCGTAATAGAGAGACTTAATGCACACCATATGTAACTAGCAACCAATGCAAGTGGAGCTGCCGTGATCAGCTGAGCCAGTCTCCAGTTTCGTACAAAGTAGATCGTTCCAGCGAGGATGCACTGTCCAACTGCACCACATAGCTGAGTCACACATGCCCCCCATGATCGATTGGACACCCCGATCCATTCAGTGGCTATAACATTTTATTTATTTATTTTATTTTTTTTAAAAAGGTCAAAAGACAATGCTGACAGGAATTACAGAGCTCTGAATATTGACAAAAGGTAAAATGCTGTCCAACAAGTTTTAAAAAATAATTAATTGAAAAAGAACAAATAAAAAATTATTACCAGTACTATAGAACTCAAGTCAGAAAACAACCTTCAAACTGATAAAAACGGACCATATAAGAAACATACAGCTGATTGTGTAAGCTAACTTAAAATCATTTGCTTGATGCTTAAATGCTATAGATAATAAACCAGACTACTCCATCCGAAGGTTAAGGGCTATACTAAAACGTTGATGTTTTATGCTGATGTTAGCGCTGTTGATATGGAAATCTACTGCAGTTGTCATGGTCCTTGGTCTTCGACCCTGTTTTTGAGTTTTCTTATAGATGTATTTATTTCTTTAAAAGTATAAGATGATTAGGTTCTAATTCCTACCTATGTTATTTTCCAATCCCTTTCAGTTTGTTATTTATAGTTCTGTTCTTAAAAATGTGTATTTTATTATCGTTATCAATATTATTGGAGCAGAACTGAAATGTTTGGCTTCTACGGGCTGTAAAAACTTGAGATTTTAAGATATATTCCTGCAGCATGGGATTTTTTGTAAACTGGCATCATTGTGATGTGGTTGGGCACCATATTGAAAAAATAAAATGAGTGGCGTACAACTCTCTCTATGCCCTTTCATATGATCTATTACTCAATATGGTTTATTTTATTTTCTTTCAAGGTCAACTTTGACCGTGTGCAGTAACAATGAAGACCTCCCCAAAATTAATCAGAAGTCAGGAAATTTTCTGTTTCAATTTTTAGCGAGGAAAATTGTTTTTATCTGTTATCGTATACTACTTTTATAATATGCATTTATAACAAAGTTTAATTTAGACATATTTAATACAATTACAAACTCAAATTTCTTCTACACCCGTTGCTTTGCAATCAGGGAGCTTCTCGACTACCTGTTATGAAATAACCTTTCCATGGGATTTGAGACGCTCTTTTTCGGTCAAACCTGGAACAGATAAGACCCCACAAGTCACTTTGGCTCCCCTGGACAAATACAATATTTAGTTGATGTTTCACATTAAGTGAAGAAAATATAACAAATTGCACCAAACTTTAAAAAAAATTGTAATCTAAATGTTAACACTTCACTTACGATTCTGCAAAAGGTCCAAATAAGAGACAGCCAACAAGGATACCAGCCATTAGGACAGTTTGTGCCGTCTCCAACAAACTAGCCCGGTCACAGACTAGATCAAACTGTGGAGAAAAATAACCCATATTACTGAAATTAATAAAAGTTGACATTATTTACATTTTAAAAGACCAAGACCTACATCAGTGACTATGGTGGCTTCATAGAGCATGTTCCCATACACCCATCCACTCTGGCACCTTGTAGTCACATTTAGCCCATACTCCCTGATGGCACCGATGTCCCAGTCTGCTGGGACGAACATCCGACATCTGCTGAAGGTCCCCTCCTCCCGAGGCACGGTCAGGTTGAGCTGCTCCTCTGTGGTCAGGTTAGGAGCAGCATTGAGTATCCAGTCTGTGTTGCAGTGTCTCTCTGGATCTGACTGGATAAAAAGTACACTGGCAAAGTGGAAAGGCAGTATAACATTAGGGAAGCTGAGCGCAAAAAGGGTGATCTTCTGAAATAACCCAAACTCCCCGATACTCCGCAGAATCTCCCCAAAATCAACCATTTTCAGGGTGCCTTCTTTCACTGTAGAGATGCTGGCAGACGACAACCTTTAAACAGTGCCTATTAATGTTTAAACCCCGGATCATGTATTTCAGGAAGGATGAGACAGCATTTCACCAGACATTTCATTTTATAGAGAAAATTCCTCTCACTGATGACGATGATAGTTTAAGCAGACGTGAGCCTTTCGTTCATTTCACTTTTGTTTAATTAGTTACCTCGGTGTGTACTCACCAAAAACCTTCAGCAATTCCAAGAGCTTCGGCAACAGGGCAAATTTCAATAAGAGACCTCATCCTGATGCCTTAATTCAGTTTAATTTGCTGTTTCCAACAATCCATTTAATTCCATTCAAATTTATTTATATAGAGCCAATTCACAACAATAGTCACTTCAAGGCGCTGTTTATTGTGGGGAAAGACCCTACGATGTTAGAAAGAAACATAAGAAACATAAGTGACAGTGCAGTATATAACTCACAGTAATATACTGTATAGCTTAATAGATCGTCCACTAAGTTTTATAATATTCCTTCTTATAAAATCTGACCCAGTGCTCTTACATAACAAAACAATGTGTTATGTAAGGTGGAGATGCTGTAAAAGTTATTGTACACTCGATAATAAAATGGTCTTATAATGCCATGGTCTGCAGAAACATTCAAAAGATCACACTGACTAATAAAAGTTTCTATATGCTTCCCTTTCTTCTTTTTAAATGCATCTTTTTTCTTTTCAGTCTCATCTCCATCTCTTTTGACTGTCCGGTTTGATTTGGTGTAGAAAACAACTGAAGAAGCTAAAGATACAGAAATAGATCCAGTCTAAACATGGGTCAAGGTAACCCAAAGGATACAACACAGACGTAAAAGATAAAAGACCAGTCATATAAATCACAGATCAATGCATACATGGGTAAAATAATGCATCCATGACTACAGTATATATATGTGACTTTCTGGTTTTTATTCTAGGATACATACGCATACAGTAAATCAAAACTTGCCATTTTTATATGAACCTGTAAAAAATCAATTTGAGGATTTCAAACAATTAAAAAAGTTATGACGTGTTCAAAAAGGAGGACCTTGCGATTAAATGCAAGCACATTTACGGTCATTAATCCATACAACAGATGAGTTTTATCCTTCCTTTGGAGTGCTGTTTGAGGAAAACTCAGATGGATCAGTTCAAATAAATCAAACTTCAGCCATTGTTCATCTGTTATACAAACATACAACCCTGGGAATAATCTAGGACACACTTCTTTTATAGAAAGGATAACACTAGCTGTTAGCTAGCCCTTCTACAGAAAAAAAGAAAGCTAACTGCACATTTAAAATACAGAGATAACTGCTGAATATAAAACTCAGCAGACTACGTCAGTCCACATGTAAATGTGTAATGTCCATGGTAAATATAGCCGTGACAGCCCATTCAAAGTATTACTGGCTTGTTTACCAGCTGATAAGAAGCTGTCAAAGGGCTCCTGGAGGTAACAACTCACATTTCTAAAACAAAAAATATTTTTAGTAGGAAAACCCATTAAATGGAGACATTTTTGATGATTTTTAAAGGAACGTTTGATTTACACTTGCTTTGGGTATCACACTTTTCTATAAAGAAATTAATTGATTAAGAAAAGGTGTGATAACACCTACTGAACACATTTATCTGTCTTCCACTTTCATCACTCTGAGCCACTTATCTACCAACACTAATTTTTTCCATTAGGAAATGGCTGCTACCTCAGGACAGCAGCACACTGGTACTGATTGTAGTTTTTCTGGGTTAATATATGATGTTTTATTCCTGGGACCAGTTTATAGAAACAGCTGTAGTCAGAAATCAACAATTCAAAAATTACCTATTAACCTCTAAGGTGTTTACATTTTTCCAGTTCCATTGAGAAAATAAACAGAGTGATAGAAAACGTATACAGAAAAGCAACAGACCAATAAACACAATCCTGTTCCAGCATTCTACCTAACAGCGTACAGAGTTAGAAACAACAGAAAAGTATTTAAACTACAGTTTGTATTTTGGCTGATGATGTCACTTTCAGTCATACTCCTATGACAAAAATGCACCATTATTATTATTATTATTAGTAGTAGTATTATTCACTACTGGGCTCTTTATACGATCAAAACATGGGAACACAAAATCCTGATGATTTGCGTTGACAAAGGAATAAGAAAAAACACATTAAATCATTTTATTTTTACATTTCTTTGTGAATTTGGATAACCTAAAAATTACACTTTCCATGCATTTTTCAGACTAAATTTAGCACTGTTTAATATTTTGTTTCATTTCTACTTCTATTTATCGTGTCTAAAGGTTTTGAACTGGTGACAAGCTGCTGCATGTGGAAAATACACCAAAGAGATAAGTAATAAAATGTTACAAAGATAGACAACTGCTGAAGGTCCCATCCTCACATTGAGGATCACATTGAGCTGCTCCTCTGTGGTCAGGTTATGACATGTACTCAGGATCCAGTCTGTGCTGCAGTGACTCTGGATCTGACTGGATAAAATGAAAACTACAATACAAAACTTCATATAACCAAAAAAAGTAAGGGTTTGAAGGAGATCAGCTTTCACATTTTAAAAATGGAACAAAACAAAAATCAAAGCTGGAAAGAAAGGATATTTCTATTTAATTAAAAAAAATGCTGGGAGCTTTTCTAATCAGTTATGATCGGATGGCACGGTTGTGCCAATCACATTTTGCTTTTCCAAGATGTGCTCTTTACATTCTCTATACGCTCCTCTTGTTCATGTGGTCATCTGTTTACTTAATCATTTTTATTATTGTTGTTTCAGTCATTACATTACATTACATGAAATATAGTATAATATGGCAATGTCTAAGCTGGTGTGTGAAACTCCCCCCCCTCCCTGTTGACAGTTCTATTTTGGTGAGTGTGAGTGTATGACTGCATGAAAACCTAGTGCTACTAAAAGACAGGACACTTTAATTGAATACCATCATGTGACTTTATTCAACAACTAAAAAACCAAAAAAAAACCCCAATCAGCTTGCATGTGCTGAAATTTACTGACAATGTATCAAACTGGTCAATCACCATTGCATCTCATCACAAATACTCTTCAAACTAAGCATGGGTGGATGTACACACTTTATGATTAAGCATATATTTTTTTAAAATATAGGTATTGATCTGTAAAACAAAAAGTTCACACGTACTTGCCAATCAATTGATTAAAAATAATACTAATCACCACGTGGCCTCATAAGAGACAGAATGACTTTTAAAGTAAACGATAAGGAAGATGTTTAGAAAGTCTTTGATAAGCACCCATTTAATGACCAAATCACACATACACACAGAGGGAAGGGTAACCTGTGCCACTCGTCGTTTAGTTAAAATTATCAATCAGCCTGTAACTGACTTCCGTAGGGAAACACTACATATCATGACATCAAAGAGTGTGATTTCAAGCCAAATGTAATTTTTTTTAAAAATCTGCATGTTAACATATGAACCAACTGAATAGTCCATACATGATTAGTGGTGCTCCGACAAAGGCCAAAAGTGGAAAACACTACAAAACAAACTGAATTCTGTGTACTGAACATGATGAGTTTCAATCTGTTTGCCTTTATCAATATTTACAAGTAATATGTTCCTTCAATCTGACATGTACACTTAAACAGTCAATGCAACGACATCATTACATACAAACCTCATGTTTGTGCGACAGTGCGTGGAGTTGCCATCATATGTACAGTTACAACATGTTAACATACACCATTTACATCAGTACCTGAACTAAGAGCTGTGTCACAGCCCTCTGCACATGGTACAAAACCACCACAGAGCTACATTGGGAGTGATGAGTGACTTGGTGTTCATAAAGCAAAGACACTACAGTACTGAAACAACTTGCCCAGTGACAACAAAAGTTTCTAACGATTTTTAAAAGGTTGCTATATCCAGTGTCGGGAATATTTTTGGTGGGGGTCAGTTTTTTTTTGTTTGTTTTTTAACGTGAGTGACTGCCTAAACACGAGTGACTTACTGAAGTTTGTTAAATTCAAGTCATGCTCACAGCTAGCAAGGCTGTAACAATAAACACACTGTCCAAAGAATTTTTTGGGGGAAAAAAAAACAGAAACAAAAAACAAACTAAGATAATGCTGTCATTGATTTATTGCGTTTTGGCAAATGAACAAGACTCAAAATTTGACTGTAGGGAAGTAGAAAGAATCTGCAAAATAACTGAGCAAAGCTGCAATTATTTACATCACAATTGTGTATTATTAAAACATTTTTAACATTGTCATTACCAGCATTATGGTGACACCTTTACTGCACATTCTAACATGTTTTTAACAAGTGTATCAACCATGCTCACCTTCTCAGTGTGTTTGTGATGAGTGTTCGTGTTAAAACATTAAGTAGGAGACAAATTGAAATTTGGACCAGATAGTGAAAACAAGAGGAAAAGACCGGGAGCAGAGCGGACAAGGAGTCCTTAATACCTGTGCCAAATTTACTGACAATCCAATGCAACAGTGGTCTGAGATCATTTAAACAAAACAAGAATGCCAAGCACCTGCTTTGTAAACTCTGGTGCCAATCAAGGTGATGCCAAAACATTTGACCAAGAAAATAAAAACTTTGAGGACCATGAGTGTGTACAGAATATATAAGTATATACATGTAATAAATTTCATGCCAGCCACTGATGAAGCAGCAATGCCATCAATCAGTGCTTGAAAGCAGAATCCCATTCATCTCCATTGTACTGGGGTGGAGGCAAATAAGCCAATAGCTATCTGCATGGCTAGCTTTCTTCCCCTTCTAAGCTTTATTTCACTTTGGAAGATGTTCACTTTTTGAGCATGCGCACCTTTACAGAAGTTCATCAGCACTCAAAACCAGCATCTGGGATTTGTAAGAGCTGTTAAATCAGCTATTGCGAGACTCGACGATATCTTAAAGGGGAACAAAAAAATAAGCAGTCATTACCCGTGTCTGTGGATATGAATGATAAATCTCACCATGGGATCTTAGTGATGTCAGTTTGGCTGGTTGACTCATTATGAACTCCTTATGAGGTACAAAAAAAAAAAGAAAATGTATTCAACACAAATGAAATGATTAGTAACCAGTGACCACATACCGTGAAAAGAAAACAGCTATTGCATAGTACAAGAATATCAGGCATTTCCTCAACCTGTGAAAATAATGTGTCTTTAATACCTTGGGATAAATGGCAACTGACTGAGTGTGGTATTGTGAGTGTTGGTGTGGGACAGAGTGGCTACAGTTGATTTAAGCAGTCCAGTCAGAGCTTAAAATCCTTGGTTATGTTTTGACAAAACCATCACAGATACTGCGGAGGAGAGAACTGATCACACTGCCTCGGGCTGGATCCTTTTTGACATAACAGGTAAAAGTTCAACGGAATTTATGGACTTTCCAAAAAAAACAAAAAAACAAAAAACAAAAAAAAAACAACCCTATGCTACGACAGATATCTGTATCGATATTACGGGGATTTTCTTAGGCGTACATGTGAAATACACAGAGTACACAAACTCCCACCAGTCACACTGGTAAAGTCTAAAGTAACTAAGGCTGAACTTGCTTTTTAATTTCAATGTATCATAAAGTGCCACACAAAGGTGGCACGACACTTCAGAGTTTTGTGGCACAGTTAATTTTTTTTTTTTTTTTTAAATAAAACAATGAAAGGCAATCGTTTCCAGTACTGGCAGGAGATGGCTTGGATTGTGCTTGTGTATGAAGACAAAGAAGGGAAACAGAAAGAAATTAGGAACTGATATCTGATTGCATCTCTTCCCCCACGTATAAGCGCACTGTAAACTTTTCAAGTGTGACTCCTGTGATGAACTGAACCCCCTCAATGTGGTCCTCATGCATGCTGCAGTAGTGTTACACTCCTACCAGGCTTATGCCTCCTTCTCCTCATCATTTCCTCCTCCTCCTCCTCCTCCTCCCTTTGGCAGAAGTGGTTTTTGGAATTGACTACAATGCAGCTGTGCCATACCATTTATTTCTGTCCTTTGTATCTGGCTCTGGTTGGACTTAACTGATACTGAGCTGCGCAAATCCAATGAGTTTAATATCATCGGGAATTTCAGACTCTTCCACTCCAGACGCCTGGAAAAAGAAAAAGAAAAAAAAAAATCACTAACTGTTGTTACTAAATATTTGAGAAGAAATACTGACCCCATAAAAACTGACAATCAATGAATATGCCACACATCTGTACCAGAAAGTCACAGCATTACTTCATAAATAATTCCATTTGTGTGCTCACCAGTTTAAAGGTCACATTTCTGTTACTGTGTGGATCGTCAACAATCTTTTGCAAATTGGCAGCAACTGTAAAGACAGGAAAGTTAGAAAGCTGTGAGCAGACTAAGGCTACATTCACACTGCAAACCTCAGTGCTCAATTCTGATTTATTGCTCAGCTCAGATTTTCCTTAAGGATGTGGCTAATGTCCTTTACCCACGTGTGCAAAGGAACAGCAAAGACATACATACACATCATTCTGCTGCATCGAAGGAAACACACGTGGGTCGCCGGAACCACCATCACAATTTAATTTGGATGTGTAATAGAAGCCTATGAAGTTGTGAGCAGATGACAATGATGATGAGCATAAAGACAGACACCCTATAAATGTTAGCGGTGTTTGTGAATGATGGAAGTAGTTAAATTGGTACTTAAATGCTGATTTTATTGAAAAGATCCAAAAGGATGTGAGCAACCGATCTGGAACAATATGAAAAAACTCAACAGATTTGCATTCTGCACTGTGAACTTTGCATCCAGCTGCTGTGATGCCCAATATCTAAACTGAGAACTCAACACTGAGGCTGCAAGAAGCTTTACAATACTGATGAGCATTAAAACGATTAGGTTGCAAGACTTGATACCATGTCTAAAGAAAGAATTTAAAGAATTAAATGCAAAACAATCAGAATTATTGACATATTATCTTATCAACAGCAATAATGTCACAACATGCAGGGCTCTCTTTTGTACGCACCGATGACTAAGTCCCTTCCATCAACCAGACCAGCTGAGACCAACTCCTGAGAAACTCCATCAGCAGAGTCTGAGGACA
Source organism: Etia nguti (assembly GCA_015106755.1). Lineage (NCBI taxonomy): Eukaryota > Metazoa > Chordata > Actinopteri > Cichliformes > Cichlidae > Etia > Etia nguti. Next base: position 17,352 of record VUQG01002859.1, read on the forward strand.
CGAGTGAAAAGATAAACCACAAACAGAGTTAAGAGACTGGAGTGGAATAGCATGAGAGAGAAGAAAGAGCTTTGTGAACATTTCTACCTCTGCCAGGCATGAACTCAAATCTGATGTCATTGAGCTCCTTCTTGGAATTCCTCAATCTCAGGACGAGACTGATGGGAACGCTGGATGAGGCAGCTGGATCCTATCGAAGGAAAATAGTAAAGGGCTTACGTTTGGGAACACGTGTCTTTGTTCTCGAGTTATCGCATTCACGAGCTTGGGTGTCCGCATCGCTCGCACAGCAGGGTGACTACAATTCCCCAGCCAAAACTGCGTTTGGTCTGGAGAAAACTCCACCGCGTATCTTTAAAACGCATGTAATGCCAAACAAAATGGGATTTACGGTCCCAAAACCCCCCCACCCAAAACAAAACAACATACTAGTGAAAATATCAAAAACAGCAGGGGGTGGGGGAAACAAAACAAAATATGCTTCTTATTCTTGAGAATTCAAGTGTAATTACTTCATGAACGACTAGAGTTGTGGATACCTTCCCCACAAATACGCCACCAAGAATTAATTTGTCATTTCCCAAAAGGTCTGTGTGTAACTTTTTAGGTGAATGTTACCTGCACAGCAGGCCTGTGTGAAGGGCTCGCTGTCTGAGCAGGAGCCTGTGGTGCCACGTCTTCTCCTGTCGGACCTGTATTCGCAGATCTCTCATGTGCCACGCCAGGTGGCTGCAGATGTGCACTGGAGCCATCTGCTGGTGGGAAAAGCTACGAGATACCAATTTCAAAATTAATCAGTAGTCAGTGTTGCATGAATGCAAATCAAATGGGGGGGGGGCATAAGACAGTCATGCAGATTGCTCTATAAAAGCGTTACAATAAATCAAGATTTGCAAGTCATGTCCACTACAAGACGACTTACCTCCATATTCTGGGGCCCGTCCTTCACTCTTGGTGACTGCAGAACGGACATGACAGATTATCAGGATTAAACACATGCAATTCTCCCCTTAGCCCCCCAATGTACGCACCAATTGAATCCCACACCCAGACAACAGTATAGTGGAAAATAATTTTAAAAAGGAATCTGACCAGGTACTAGTGTTTTAATGTCTGAGTGTGTCACGTTGAGTGCTGGAACTGCTTCATTTGCAAAAGGTTAAAGTCGACATCGTGTTATGCAAATAACAGGCATCTGACCCAACTCAGCACGAATAGAAAGTCTCAAAAACCTTTTTAACTAACTGCTGTTGATCTAAAACGAGGACAGAGTGCATGAGTGGCTTATTACTTGTGCTAGTTTTGTAATATAAGAACACTGTAATGAAATATAGGAGTGCTGGCCCAATCAGGTACAGCTCAGTGTTTCAACAGTTGTGGGAGGCCATAAGAATCACCTCTCAATCATCTATCGCGATATTGTCAGGTAGCTTCAAATGTCCACAGATGAGAAGGGATGAAATTCCTTGAATTCAAAAATGCCCCACGGACACTTTGAGCATGAATTGTGACATGCCAATTATAATTCCAGCTCCTCTATTATTTAAAAAAAATTGCCATTTTTAAAATAATCAGAATCAGAATCACTCATTAGATTAAAAAACATGAACCCCAACACAAACTATAGTTCTACACACTAATTGCATCTTTACTTGCTGAAAGTTGGAACACTAAGGACTAAAGAAACCCCCACTATTCTTAGGTCGGATAAAGTTCTGAAATCTGGAGTTTCTGAGCTCTAACCTAAACATGAATTAAAGTGACAATAAGCAGAGGGGCTCACTAGTACTGCACTCCTGCTGGGTTAAACATATGCTCAAACTAACAGTAGAGCAGCACCATCTGCTGGCCAAAGGACACTGTGCACTGAGAAATAGCAGCTGTATAAAATAACCTGGACTATCAGATGGCGCAGGCATGCAGGGTCTTACCCGCAGAGCTGCTACAGCAGCTTTGCCCTCCTCGCTCTCCTCATCCAGCTCATCATCGCTCCACTCCCATCCACCATCCTCCGTTTTGTGGAGACGGCCGCTTGAGCCAGGCACACGACGCACCTACACAGCGCAGTGAAGAGAAGTAATAGTGACTCATTCGTCCTCTCTAGGAATTTCCCAGCAATCATTAGGCAGAGCGTTAGGAAAACTGGGACACGCCCTGGACGAGACAGCACACCTTGTCTTGATAAGCGCAATGCACAGAAATACTGGTGAGGGTGGATTCAGTGCATGAGTAACTGATGTACCTTTTTAGATCGCTCTGTTATTGTTGGACCCTTATACAGGAGCTTCTCATGTAGGAACTCATTGTTCTGGAACACAAAGGCAAGCATTTCTTACAGGATCTATAAATACTCTCTTTGAAACCTGCAGCAATATTTTCAGCTTATTTTTATATCAGTGATGCATGGCTCACCTTGGCTTTTGTGAAGAATTTGTGCTTCAGCAACTCGGCAGCAGTTGGCCTAAATAGGAAAGAAACACAAGGCTCTTCAGTATATTTGTTCAGCAACAGTGGAATCTAATAAGCGGAAATATTAGCACAAATTGGCGCTGGAACTTTGCTCAAAAAAAAAAAAAAAAAGAAAAGAGAAGGTTTTGCAGAGTAACCTTTTTTCAGGATCTTTCTGTAAACACAGAGAGAGCATCTTCCTGAATGATTTTCCGTACTTCTTCACCATTTCCTTATCTGTAATACCCGTCTCCAGGCAGGGAGGGTCATTTTGCAAAGTCAGCATCAGCACCTACAGACACGCAGAGATCAGCATGAGCTGGTGAACAGACTAAAAAGTGAAGATATCCTTACAATGATGATGTTATGTGTTGTTAAAACACAAATACAATCCTGCAGTTTACACAGAATCAAACCTCTCCACACTATAAATGGTCTGAGCTTTGAGCTTTTTACTGTGGAACAAAGAAGCTGTTTGGATCACTTTAAACTCGTGCACATATTTACCTTCATTGGTGGGTATTTGTGATATGGTGCTGCCCCAGTGGCCAGTTCAATAGCAGTTATCCCAAAACTCCAGATGTCAGCTTTGAAGTCATAGCCACGGACCTGCAGATTGAAAACAGAGCCCAGTGAACAAAGCGCTCGAGTTGTCCTTTTATATCCAAGCTTGAAGCACAACAGAGAAACTGGAGAGAGGGAAAGAAGAGGAATAAAGCAAACGAGGCTTATACCTGCTCCATGACTTCTGGGGCCATCCAGCACGGCGTCCCCACAAACGTCTTCCGAACCTTGTTCCTCGTCATGTCTCCACCTGTTGCTAGAAAGGCACTCACACCAAAGTCTGGTGTTTTGAGTGCATGAAACACAACAAATAGGAGATGATGAAAAACTGCCTCAAGTGCCCCAAACCACAGTAAATGCAGACAAAGCAGAAACACTTTACCAGCTATCTGCACAGAGCCATCATCCCCGAGAAGAATATTTCCAGCCTTTAGATCACTGTGCATGAAGCAAAGGAGGATTAAATCACAGACTACAATTCAAAGGCCACAAAGAGTGGCCGTGCTCCGACACAGATGTAGCTCGGCTCCAGAAATGAACAACACTCCAAATATTATACTATTCCACAGAAACATGATAAAGCTTCATCTTTGATCAGTTTCATTTTAATCCACCTGATTTCTGTTTGTATGCTTTACACTGAGTGGAAATATGCACAAACAACTTGAATGGGTCACCCTGAGCCCAGCCTCTCCACTGCCATTCTTTTGTCTACTCACATACGGTCCACTCACATTAAAGATGAAATACTTTCATTCATAATCATTCACTCTTAAAATATCAGAAAATCTAATCTCTCATTATTATTATTAGATTTATCTGATTAAATACACAATAGATTGCTGTAAATGCTCCTTTGACATTATTTTTTTTTTGTGAATGGGACTGTTAATTTACAACAAGTACAGCTGTCGCACAACCATGCACAGAGGATATAGAGGCCTTTTTTTTCCACTGATGATCCGCGGTGTTCCTGGGAGGAACTTTTATGTAAAACAAACCTCCTTAATTATGCAGCTTCACTGTATTAAATATTGAAGGAGTGAGGTCTAGTTCAAATCGCACACTCATATGCAGAGATGAAAGGCCCAGAGCCTGACTGAGTTGGGACAGCAGTGTATGATGGGACATGGGAGCTACCGAGAGTGCAAACACTGTGTAATCACAAAGCTGCTGCGTGATAAATCAGCACAACCTACCGATGAATCTGCCCGTTTTTGTGGAGGTACTCGAGCCCCTCCAAGACTTCTTTCAGAATGGTGGCGATGCAGGCCTCATCCAACACACCAGTCTTATGCTCACCACGAGAGATGATGTGCTTGATGATGTCCAGCACTGAGCCTGAGAAAGAGCGAGTGAGCGAGCAAGGAAGAGAGAAAGAGAGAGCGAGAGAGACAGGCAGAGGCTTGTCACAAGATGTGCTCGCAGCACATGGAGAGTTTCCAAGATGGCAGTTGGTTAAAAGAACATCAAGTGGAATTCAACCGAAGGCTTGTACTGTAAACAAACCCCACAGCTGTGCCCTGTTCCCAAACTAAACAAAATACAACCTGCCAGAACCCCGCAGAGTACAGCAGCAACATGCACAACAACCAGTGGAATAAAGTAGTGGAACATTTGTTGCCACTTGGTGGAATAGATGTGCAAACATTTACATATGCAAAAGACAAAAGTGGCAAAGACTGTCGACAGTAAATTCTCTGACAACATAGTGCAATATGAAATTATGAACTTGTACAAAAGAGGGTGTAACCTCGATGGGGAAACCATCAATCAGTCAGTTAAAGCTGGTTTTAGACTCCACACAGAAGCACATATTTTGGAAAATGATCGTATGAGCAAAATAAGACCGACAGCTGGTCTGCACACAGACTTACTCACCATTACTATCAACACAGTGTGGTATAACATAGCTACAATCTCCCTCTCTATGCTAAATGATGGAGCATGTCTGCAGAAAAGATGCAGAACACATTAAGGTTTAAACAGGGAGTGTTAAATCAGTAAATCCAAAAATCCAGACTACTTAAATATTATACAGGCAATCGGTATATCACATAAGTGTGTTCTCACGGAAATGATAGTGAAATTAAAGAAGCCCATAATATAAAGCTCAAGAACTGGTTTTGTGGGAAGTTAATCTCAACATTCATTCCAAGCTCAAACTTGAGCTTATTAGTAATACAAGAAGACAGGTTAGCCAAGAGCAGGTCAAATTATTAACAGGTTTCATCAGTGTAACAGCACTTACCACCACTGAGCAGTTTCATCACCAGCCACAGCTCATCCTTCACCACAAAGGAGGTATAATAAGACACAATGTTCGGATGATGGCACTGGCTCATAGCCTGAATCTCTTTCTGCACACAGAAGAAAAATGTGGGATAAAAGGTCACCCAAGAAGCATCAAGCCAAGTGCCAACTGAATCTTTATGTTGAACTTATAAAGACAAACTCGATCTCAGTCACAGAATTTGATCTTTTTGAATATTTAACAACAGCTGGCTTCAAGTGAGATTGAAATGCAACAGCTTAATGTGTGCTCTTAGGATTTCCTCAAAGACAAAAACTCCCCTATTAAAAAAAAAAGCAAAACCTGAAAACTTCAGCTTCAACATTATGACAAAGCCACCAAGCAAAGACATTTTTCACACAGCATATAGAGATAAGAGGATTCAGGAGCTTGACATTATATAAGAACTGAGTAGGAAGCTCTTGAAGATAGTGAAATGAAATGAAATATTTACAGCCGAGAGCATACACTGCTATGATAGTCCTTAAGAAGAAATAATCAACTGGGGATAAAAATGAAAAGACTGCGGCAGAGCCAAGTAATCTCTGGTTTTTTACTTCAACATCTCGTGATTATGATCTTTAAGTTCAACAAAATAAATGCTCTAAAATATTTTAAAGTGGTTGACAAAGGTCCTTGGATGTATAATGTGCGCCAGATCCAGCTGATAAAATTTTAGAGTCTATTTAAGATCCTGAATGAATTCTTACTTTCAGGTAAGTGATTAATCCAACAAGCAGTTTCCACTATTGTTATTAAGTATATTGACTTATGAGGTATTGAACTCACTGGATTAAACTAAAGCTAACTTTCACTGATTATTTTTGTCTATTAATACTCCTGTCAAAGAAAATTTAAAGACCATTTATGTTTAAAAAGAATGTTATTATACATATCTACATATTGTTGCCTGTTTTCCAACCTTTTCTCAGCCAACTGCTTAATAAATCTCTTTTTTGGTAAACCAGTGGGTAAAAAGAGTTCATAAAAGTGAAAACCAACCAAACACTCATACACACACACCTCAGAGAGGGCGCGTGAGAGAGTAGAATTATGCAAAATTTTACTCTTAATGTTTATTTTCCATAGTTTTTGAATTTCTAAAACTCACAAAATCATGTTAAATATCATGTCGTCGGGAAAGTATATTATTATTGTAATGAGATCTGCAGCAGTTATAGCTTGCGTGTAGGAAACTCATCTCATCTGAGCGTCTCCATCAACACAAAGTATATGTAAGTGCATACTAGAGAAAACACTGTTGCAGAGGAACATATTTATCCACACTTAGTCTGTCTTAATGTCTTTTTTTTTGTTTTTTCCCCCACAAACTCAAGCATTTAATAACTTCTGTGTAAAGTATTTCATCTGGCCTTGATCAGACCCCACTAGTACGTAAAACACTCAGCAAAACACAGACATGAATCTCTGCACTACCTTCCGCTGTAGTTTCTTACCAGAAGCTCATCCATGCTAGTCTGACACTTTTCCAGGTTGATGCGTTTGATGGCCACCTTCTCCTTTCTCGGTTTGCAGTAAGCTGCCTGGACAACTGCAGTGGCTCCACTTCCTGAAGAGACCAATGATAAAAAATAGTTCAGCTATCCCACTGTGGAGCGGTCTCTGATACTCAGTCAGCATGTGACAGCTGTACTGGGTCTTACAAGTACAGAGTAAAGACAAGTTTGTCTCACTGGAGACTAGTCTCTTTCTGTAGACTGTAGTCTTTGCTGCTCTTAAAAAAGTAACAGACATAAAAAAGCTCCATCCACTCCACACTTTTTTGGAAACTTCTAATCATTTTCTTATTTATACTTAATTCACACTGTAAATATGTTTCTTAATCCTTGTTTTTTTGCATATATTGATCTTTGTCTGTTCTTATTCTTGTTCTTAACCGGGACCTGAGTGCAAATTTAGTTTCACCTCATGTGAATACATGCATTGGCATGCCAATAAAATCCTTGAATAAAGTCATTAACTGTAAGAAGCAGGATCAACCCAAATTCAACAGCGTCTTCTGATCAAAGTCATGTTCCAGTTATTTGAACTTGTGTAAAGTATGACTGGTTCACTACATGCCATATCACACCTTGGGCAAAAGAGCACCACCCATTCTAACAACGGACGAATCTGGACGTACTTAAAGCTAAACTGCTTTAGCTAGCCGTTTAGCTTCGTGCCGGATGGCAGGAATGCAATCTTACTTTATGTCTCCTGCTAGCAGGAACAGTTAATCAGTTTGGCCTTCTACGGGAAAACTTCTGAGCTGTTAGCGTTACTGCAATGTAGCTATGGGTCATAATTGGACTTCTGGTAGCTGCAGACATACAATGCTACTTGGCTAATAGCAGCTGACAGCCGACGACGGTGTAAGCCAGGGAAGGCTACAATGCTAACATTAGCAAGCTAAGCTTCTCACCTATCACCTCATTGAGTTCATAGTCATCCTTGTCGATGGACCAGGGCTGAGAGGACTGGTCATCTGCCATGGTCGCGGTCTAAATGGTATAAACAGAGCTTCTGAATTAAAAAAGAGACGCCTGTTTGATGTTAGCTTTGTGATTACTCCATTCGGGTTCGATGAAGCTTGCTACTGCTCCGCTGACAACTCCTGCTGCTGCTCCTGTCAACACAACTTTACGCGCGACTGACGAATGGCGTGACGTATGAAGAGAGAGGAGGGACCAAGAAGGCGCCATCTTGAGTGGGGCAAGCTATAAAACTTTAAGCACGTTGAGGTAAACAAAGGCAAAGGGTATAGTTTTCTTAAAATGATTTTAAGTAAAAATGGGTTTCGTATGCGTACGGATATTATATTTCTTTCTTTCAATTTTACCCGCACATTTAGAATAGTTTTCAGTTATCAGCGGCAGGGGGTGCTAATGAGGGGAATGTTTAATTAATTATACTGAAGATGACTCACTCCCATTGGTTATCTTAAGTCGTGTTAAATAGCAGGACATAGGGTGTGTTTTGTTTTGTTTTTAGGTCACTTGAGTCATTTGTGTTACTTCAGTGAAATACAGTGCAGTAAAAATTGTTGAGTTTTTTACTTTAAAAAGTTGTGTAAAGTTGTTCCACCCAACTGTGCTAATAACTCCTGAACTGACTCAGCAAAAAAACATTGAATAAACCTGCTAAAACACAATAATATCACAAATGACTCAAGTAAATTTAGCTGTTACTTAACACAGTTTGGTGGAACGACTTTACATGTCTTCTTTAAGAAAATTAAAAACAACAACAAAGAAAGAGTGTAGCATACACTGAACCTTGGTGAGAACATAATCCCATCTCATAATTTATACACAAGCACCATTCTGTTAATGACAGCAGTTGTGCTGTTTCATTGTCTATAACCTGCTGTATTTTGAATTTTCAATAACGGCTCACAGTTGAAGTATTACGCAACTGGAGAGAAAACAATGATTTATATAAGCCATGTAAATTCAGATTATTATTGTATTAACATTTTACTAATGTCTATTGCTGTATTGCCAACCTTATAGGATTATAATGCTTTTTTTAACTTCAGTTCACAGAAATCCTAAACAGGGAGGAGAAAATGAGTTCCTCTGGCTCATCTCTCTAGCAGTAAAATAATAATAATAGGATTTATTTCATTTTATTGGCTACATTTTTGTTCTTAATTTGACCTGCATTGAACATCACAGTAAGAGCAGACTGGGCTGAAGTAAGACGCACATTTTGTAGTCCATTGTCTCGATATTGTAGTTTAAACATAGCACACATTCAAGTCAAGTCAGCTTAATTTGTATAGCACATTTACAGAGGGACAATGTAATCAAATAAAAGAAAGCATTAAGATAAATGAGGTAGAAAAAAACCCACTGCAAAACATCCATATGTATACACACAAGCAAACTCTTATATACACGTCTATTCAAGTATATATGTACATATGCACATACATATACATGCATATATGTATATACACACACACACACAGGACATAATTACATGTATACATATACACATGTATACGATGTCCAATGAGATAAAGGACCAAAATAAGACTGAATAAACACGGTTTCAAAGAGATCCAAAAGCCTTTGAAAATAGGTAGGTCTTCAAATTTGATTTGAAGGTTTCCAAAGAGGAAGAGAATTTTAGAAATAAGGGAAAACTGTTTGACATTCACAGTCAGATTTTCTCTTACGGAGGTCTCCATTCCTAAGTCCTTATTAATTCCCCTTCACACCTTTCCTTGACCTTGTAATGTTTTCCACCAAGCTCAAGTCAAAGTGATTAGAAAAAGGATGCAGGCATTTTAGAAATGTTATCATGCGTTGGGTTTCAGTGACATTCCAGAGGCATGTTTTTGTAAATACAAGTAAATAATGATGTAGTGAGTCCAGGTGGCATTCATTTTAAGTGATTTGCAAAAACCAAGGTTGTTCAATTGACATCAATGGGTTATCTTTGTACACTCCTTTATGTTAAATGTTAGTAAAAAAATATATAACTTTGGTCTAAAACCTTAGTGGAATAAAGTTGAAGTAAAATACTTTAAATTAAGGACAGTTTTTATTTAGCTGTGTAATCTAATGGCCAGTACTGAACCCCAAACATAGCATAGACTGGGTATAAAAGACACCCTGTTTGAGGTATAGATCAAAGCAATTTATAACATTCATATGTTAAAACACTGCAGCGATAATAAGAACCAGGTGTACTGTGTGCTGTGCTGTGGAACTGTAAACAGATAAAGGTGACTTTTAAACTATGCACTGCAGGTAAAACATTAGACAAACATCTCTTTCTGTGGTTCTGTCATTCTTTCTTTCTTACAATTTGTTTCCTGTATGGATTCCTGCTGCTGACTATGTCCTCTGGTAACACCAGGCATTGCACAGTCTGCGAGTAAAGCAGCACCCATACTGCACGGGGGTGTTTTGGGGAAAAACAAAACTATGGATGGTATCAATGGTATGTGAGGAAACAGCTGGGCCTGTTCCTGCTTGTTTTGCAAGCACAGACACTAAGCAGAGACAGCTTGTACCACTGAAAGAATCCTCACGATATCTGCTTAGTTTGTTTTCTTTGGGTTTTGGTTTTTTGTTGATTTTCATTGTCTGATTAAAGTGGTTTTCTTGGAAAGTTTCATTTTGCTTGTTTTCACACTTGGTACTTTATCGCCCACCTTTGATGCACTGATTTAAGTTGAATATTAAAGTAAATGCTGAGCTAAAGAACTCACTGTATTGTCTTTTGCATTGATAGCAATGTGGATTTCTTTAGTAACCATAAATCCTGACCTCTATAAATCTACACACAGTTATTTATTTATTTTATTTTGATTTTTCATCTTGTCCCCCCACACCGCCTGTTTTCCCAACCCCCCTCTCTGCGTAGATTTTGGAGGTGGTCATCCCCTCCCCTTGTGATGGTACATGAAAGCTCACTCATCCTAATGCTGACAGTGCGTTGAGTCTAAGCCAGGCCTGAAAGGGAAGTGCTGAGAGCCACAAGAGCCCCAGCACACCAGTGATTGCAGGGCTTTTATCTCTCCAAAGGAAAGCTGTGCATGAAGAGAAAAGGGTGAAAACTTTATCTGCCCCATTCAGTGCAACGAATATGCTCAAAGTCACTGTAAAAAAGAAAAAGAAAAAAAGAAAACGAAAACTAGGCTATGTGTAGTGGCAATGAGCCAAATTTGCTATTCAGCCCCTTGGTGGCGTTTCAAAAGAGGAACAGGTGTCCATAAAAAAAAACAAAAAAAACACTGCAAAAGGCTTTAGCAGAAGTTGATTATATTTCCACTGGTTATCTAAGCTTGAATGCTTCTCAAATGAACGACCCCTCCCTGTTTATTCACATGCAGAATTACCTTTTGGTGAGAAATAGACTCTGAGGCTCAGGGAGTGGTAGCCTAAGTCTTGTGTACATACAACAGAATTAGAAAGGGTATGCAGGATTGTTTCCTCTCATTTTTGGCTGCAGGTGCGCTGAAAACTTTCAGCTAATAAGGACGTGTGCTCTGCATGCTGGCTACAAGGTCACGCTAACCAGTCCAATCGATGCAGGATGGCACAAGCTCACCTAAAAGTGTGCTGTGACATCAGCACAGTGGCTTGAGTGGCAGGCTCGTCAAACCGGTGTTGAAGCCTGCGGGAGTCACTGATACAGTTCAGACTGCCAGGAGAAACCCACGCGTGCGCCCGCGTTTGCTCGCCTTGTACCCAAACTCGGCAGAAGCCTCCTTATAAAAAACAAAAACAAACAAACAACAACAAAAACAGGTTTGTGCCCTGTGCATATGGAATAAAGAAGGGGCAACTTTAAAAGAGCATCAAGTGAGAGGAAGATCGGACTGCGTAAAGTGGAGTGAACTCAAGACGGGATGGAAACGAACGGGCTCGAAAATAAACTTAAAGGTAGGATGCATTTTGGATTAAGTCACCAAGTTAAAATATACTGTGCATTTCTTGGATTTGGCCAACTTCCACTGTTTTCCAAATCCGATAACCCCTAAGGCAAAGATTACATGTCAGCAAAGGAAAGTGGTTTTTATTCCTTACATTTAAAAATCTCATTTTCTGCGTTAAAATATATCGGTCCTATATATATTTATTTTACCCTTGTTTTTTTTTTGGTTTTTTGCCGCTTAATCGAGTGAAAAAAATCCAAGACAATCACCTGTGCACATTTAAACACTCAAAAAGGTGTGGCACCTTTTATTCAGCTCGGTTTCACCTTGCTGCAAGCTCAAGCAAATGTTACCAAACTAAGGCAGTGCACGTACTGCTTGTAGAGTCAAATCAGCCTTACACATCCCACTACAGAGGCTAGGGACGCATTCACTGAAGAAATATTAATCTTATCGCATGACTCACTCTGCTTGTTGTCCTGTATGCTTTGCTTCCCCCACCCCCCCCCCTTTTTTTTAAATAATGAAAAGTTTAGTAATGTGGAGTTAAATCACAGCGCATAGCAGTACCTCCTTGTCACCGCTAGATGGAGCCCATAAGATAACTAATGCAGAAGTCAACACCAGGCAGGCTCCAGTTCAGGTATCAAACTTTGTAGTAATAATAATGATGATGTTATATTCTTGGACTTTGATATTACAAGCCTCCTATGAGTTCACCTTTTTTTTTCTCAGCCTATTTACAGCTTCCTAGCAGCAAGCCACAGGCCACCTCAGGCAAAAGCAATAATGGCACTGCAACTTCACAAGAAATATGCATCACATACAGCCCCATTTGAGCCTCTGGTGGTTCAGACCAACACCAAACAAACTCAAAATTTTCCTTTTAATTGTATGGAAGTACTTTAAACCCTCCAACAGCAGCATAAAATGAAAAGCAGTGTGTATTATTGAAATACATAAGTCATTAATGATGTCGCAGTGGCCGAATTGAGCACTTTGGAGGGCCATTTTTTTGTCCCTGAGCCGCATGTTTGACACCACTCCTCTGCTCAAAGTCCCAGTTTTTAAACTCTCCAGTGCACTTGGATTCCATTCGCCATTTTTTTAATGGAAATTACACCCTCTTGGCTCCACGGCAAATCTTTTGTAAACTAACGTATGCGAGGCATTTGGCACTAATTATGCCCTGTGGCTGTTTTTATTTGCTAGCACTACTATTATCTGCTAGCAGCTAATTTATTTTAACTAAAACGAAAAGTGTCACTGTCTGAAGTTAAAAGTGAGTATAGGAATGCTGATCAAATCCTGAAAAAGGAACACGGGAGCAACAGTCTGGAGTCGCTTCCATTTCCGCGGCAGTGTCCCAGCACGAGCAAGCTGTCAGCTGACTGCAAACTGAAGGGGACGTGACGGAGCTGAGTGAACTTTGAGTGGGAATGGTACACGCCCTTCTCCTCCACACAGCGCCTTGTGAACGCAGACAGTGTTAGCAGCTCCTGGCAGCACCATGTCGTGCATGCGAAAAGAACCCGAGAAAAGCAGGTCTGAGGAGTTACTCCAGTATGCCAGGAGCCAGAAGGAGATACAAATAAACGTAAAGCTCCTAGGTAGGCTGCGCTGCCAAACGGACGAAACCAAAATGTTATCCAGGGTCAGACTGCTACTACGTTGTTGTCACAGCGTAAAAACTTTTGTGTGCGCTTGTGTTTGCAAAGCCATGAACTTTTATGACTTTCTAATGATGGTCTGCTTGCGATTTTTGAGCGTTCGCACTTTTCCTGCAGTTTCTCTAAGGTGGTCTTCTGTTCCCTGCTTCCTCAGGTTTAGAGGGTGATCACGACCTCCAGTTCCTCCTGAAGGGGGGAGACCTCCTGAAGGTCCTCTCCCCAAGCTGGAAGAAGACTCGTTACTTCAGGCTCCAGGAGGACTGCAAGACCATGTGGCGCGAATCCAAGAAAACCTTCAAGAAAAACGACACCTGTGAGTGCCGCACTAGCTTCCCAGCAGAATGTGTGTGAGACGGGCAAACCCCTGGTACACATCTGTCTAATCTCACGCCATCTCTTTACTTTCACTTCCACTCCCGCCACAACGAAAACTTTGTGGATTGTATAAGGATTGGATTGATCACAAAGCTACACAAAGTCCTTGGTATTATCATACACATCTGGGCTGCTCCTGATAGCGGTGTGGGTGTGTTTTGTAGAGATAGTGATTTGTTTTATAGTGTGTTGAGGAGTGGGAGTGGTTAAAAATAGTTCTTATTGTATTTTCTGCTTGGATGACACCCAGAAACTGCTGTCATGTAGTCATGTACATCCAACGTCTCCGCTCATTACTGACTTCAGTGGGAGGCAGGGGAAATTTCAAACATCAGGCTTGTGCGTGTGCTTGAAGATAAAGTGTTGCTTTTCAGAAGTGTGCCACGTGCTACATATTTGAATGGCAGGAAGTGAGTTTATTAAATAAATGAATTGTTGAATAATAATAAATGAATTTCTTCATTCGTTCTGTCTTCAGTTTCGCTTGATGACATCTCGGCGGTGCAAATGGGCCGTCAGTCGGAGGGCTTGAAGAAGAACACGGAGGAGCAGGTGGAGGACCGCTGCTTCTCCATCATTTTCAAGAGCCGCCGCAAGAACCTCGACCTCATCGCCAGCTCGGAGGAGGAGGCAAAGCAGTGGGTTAAAAGCCTGCAGAAAGTGGTCTGCAACATAAACAACCTGAGTCGAAAGCAGAAGACAGAGCAGTATCCTTTTATATGACAATGGAAGCTGTACTGTGAGCAAGCTGAAGTAAATTTAGCTGAAACGGTGGCTGTTTGTTAATAGCCTGTTATTAAGACTTTATTGGTCATCACCTATCGCATAAGATTTGAAAGGGATCTCTTGTACTCATTTCCTGCACTTTATTTTCACTTTGTGGCTCCACTAGAATGAATTTGCCTTATTGATAGTGTTATTTATTTTGTACTGGGCCGTGGTGCGTGTAAGTTTGAAGCCGTTTTAGCGCCGCTCCCTTTAAGGCCACCTTCCATGTTTGCCGTCTTTCTTCTTCTTGTTTGGCTGTCCTACAGAGCTGTGGGGGAAAAACAATTGACAGAAAATGAGTGTTTATAGTGCTCAAAGATTATTGCATATACTCTGATTTATTATTTAAAACTGTGACCATGTGTAATATGAGCATCTACCCCTCTAACAGTATATATGACAGAAAAAAGGACAAAAGCACTCCAGGTCCTCTTTAATCTATCCTGAGCTTAGCTAAACAAAGATGGTATAAGTAAATAAGTCACAACCAGTTGGACAGGGCTGAGTGAAAGGTACCTGTTTTATCTCTACCTTAAATCACAAACCTTCCAGCTGGATCTTCAGCTGCTTGAAGAAAGCAGACAAGAACAAAGATGATAAGCTGAGCCCGTCAGAGGTCAAGAGTTTCCTGCATCTGATCAACATCGAAGTGGATGATGAATACGTGGAAATGCTTTTCAAGGTTATTTCCTCAGAGCTTCTTAATGTTTCCTAATGACAGAAACTGTTTTAATTCATATTCTTGGAGCCTTCCCAGCTAAGCTGAAGTAATCCATTGAAGCTCTAATGAAATGCTCCAAAAAGAAATCAGTTCTAACTTGATATTTTAGCCCACATACTTTTTTTTCTTTATCGTTAATAGCAAATCCAGCTTTTAATAGTTTTATAGTGCATTATTTTCAACTTAAAATGTTGACTAATCTTTCTGTTACTTTCCCCCGATGCAGAAATGTGACAAGTCACAGTCTGGATGCCTGGCAGGAGAGGAGATCAAACACTTTTATGATCTGTTGACCCATCGGGACGAAGTTGACGTTATCTACGGGGAGTACGCCAAAACCACCGGCTTTATGAGCACTCAGAACCTGGTGGATTTCCTGATGAAAGAACAGAGGGAGAAAGCAACACTGGCTGATGCGCACAGAATCATCGAGACGTATGAGCCAGATGAAAACGGTCAGTACACGGCTCTCTTTCAGGTCTTTTCGGGACTGCAGCTCCGCTGGTTTTGGTCCTTTAAAAATCAGTGAGCGGTATCCCGTGAATGGTCTAACTACATATGGTTACCAGGGTTAAAAACCACTCTGTTTTCAAACTCCTGTTTTCCAGCTGTGTATTATTCTGTGTTCTGTTCCTCTGGAATTGCAGTCAATGGCAGCCCGAGTCTAAGGCTCCAACACACTGCGACCTTTTAGTAATCTTGTAAGTTCATTCATGTCAGGTCACTGTGGCTTCCAATCTAATAAACTTGGAATATGCAGAAACTTTGATGGATGAAAACTGAACACGGATAGTGCTGTTGAAAGAGATGCTACGATGTATGGAAACAGTTCCTCTGCTTCTTTCAAAGCTTTGTCTTCCTTGGTATGTTCCCCACAGCTGGAGGACTAGATTTTCTTCTTTGTTGGAATTTCAAACATTTCATTGGGTTTGTTTTGTCTTTTTCACAAGTGTCACTGTATCACTGCTTCATACCTTCATATCTGCCTTCCCAGTAGATGTGGATATAGCGACAATCACGCTGTGAGATGGCAATTGTAAATTTCAGACTTTGGTCACATGACTACTACAACAGCCACAGTTTTACTTCACTTACTGTGTGAATTAGGACCATCCTCAGTGTATGCCCTGTGGTCATCATGTACTTATTGTCTGGTAATAATCAGTACTGCCTCACGTGATATTCAGGCCAAGCTTTACGTAGTAATTGTACAGATTTTGGATTTCCGGAAGTGTTCTTCTGCAAAGCTGGTTTAGAAACAGGAAGTGTGAATATGTATCTAAGCAACAGTTTCATGTAATGTCAAACCTGGATTGTAGCCACTATATAAGCAGAAGTAACCTTCCTTTAGTTGATTAGTCTGCATTCTTCTCAATAAGGTAGTCTTACCTTGGACCTCAGTATGAAATATTAACAAGGGAAATATAATTTTCTCAAGCTGGTCTCACACCTGCGGGAACATCCTAAAACAGGTGTGCCAAACATAAGGTCAGAGGGCCTGAATTGACCCAGGAAAGATACCAATCCAGCCCAGTGGATGGCTTTGGAAAATGTGAACTGTATTTTGTAGTTAGTATAGTTCCTCTTAATGATAAAGACCTCAATCATTCATACTGCAGTAAATTAATTAACCAATACACAAACAACGAAGCAACAGAAAAGTTGCTGTTTTTTGACTCTACTGTAGAACAGTCTGGCCGATGTGCTACCAGAACTTTTTCTTTAATTTTACAGTTATTTCTTACAGTTTAAGAGTCCTGCTGACAAATGTTTCTTTTCTTACAACAGCATTTCTTTATCATGTAGAAAAACTCAGATCTATTATTGAAATTGCGCTGCTTTCTGTCCAAGATGTCTCGGGGATTAAGAGAGTCTCACAGACTTTGTCCACAGATAAATGACTGACCTCTTGTTGTTGTTTTTTTTTTTTTAATGCACTGTAGACTGATCTGCTGCATTGTGTGTGTATGTGTGTCTTTTCAGCCAAGGAGAAGAAGCTGCTGTCCAAAGATGGCTTCCTCATGTACCTGAATCACCCAGATGCAATGATTCTGAATCCAGACCATAAGGACGTGTACCAGGATATGAGCCAGCCCCTCAACCACTACTTCATCTCCTCCTCTCACAACACCTACCTCATGGAGGATCAGCTCAAAGGCCCCAGCAGCACAGAGGCTTACATTAGGTAACACTTTCCATCTTGAGATTCAGTAATTTGTCCTTGATGAAAGTTTTTGGCTAGTTATTTATCCAAACTTTGATCTTTGTTCATCTTCCTATCTGTGTGCAAAGGGACCACAGAGATGTAATCTTATTTTTCAACCCCAGATCAGTTAGAAAATAACTGTTGGGAGCGCTCAGCTGCACCATCAAAAGAAACAACCCAAAACATTAACTCATAACAATAGCATGATATAGGCATGAAAAGACAGCAGCACTGTT
Source organism: Etia nguti (assembly GCA_015106755.1). Classification (NCBI taxonomy): domain Eukaryota; kingdom Metazoa; phylum Chordata; class Actinopteri; order Cichliformes; family Cichlidae; genus Etia; species Etia nguti. The sequence continues at coordinate 35,027 of VUQG01002859.1, forward strand.
TTTGCCAGTAGGAAGTCTGTCACTCTTACTGACTTTAACCAGGACCTTTTATGCTTGTTCTCGTTTTTTACTTCTATAGTCGTTGTTACAACAACTATAAGTGTGGTGGAAGCTCAGCATTAAACATGGCCAAAATTTAAAATAACCAGACAGAACAAAGGTCAGACATCAGATTTCTCTGATCTGTGGATATATATCTGTCTCAGAGAGGGGGGTCTTCCAAATGCCCCACCCACCTTCTGTTCAAACCCTGTGTTTATGAGGGGCAGCCAATCAGAGCAAAGTTACCTTAAACGGAAGGGGAAGGGAGCTAAAGCGGCTTGTTTCATATAAGACGAAGAAAGCTCATTTTGAACTGCAAGTCATGCAAAGTTCCTCTACTAGGGTCAAAGAATAAAAATGATGATGTCCCTTAACATCTTGGTTAAGTGTGCTAAGTGGGCAGTGAGGGTAGTTTATGTGGTTTATGTCAATTGTTGAGTCACTGAGACCAATTCATTACAACTTGGATGTTTAAATAGTTTCTTGTAACCATCTTTCGCCACGTTGCGCGGTTTCACTGATTGAACTACATCAAACAACATATTCGGTCACTAATGCTCACTCCAACACTCTCAGGGCTCTGCAGAAAGGTTGCCGCTGTGTGGAGCTGGACTGCTGGGACGGATCGGATAATGAGCCCGTGATCTACCACGGCTACACTCTCACCTCGAAGATCCTCTTTAAGGATGTGATCAAAACCATCAGTGAGCATGCTTTCAAGGTATGTTTAGCATCTGTTGGTATTCAGCATGTCTTCACTCAACATCCAGCGACACTCTTATTTGTGTATGTGTTTGTTTTGGGGGTTTTTTGCCTGCTTTTCTTCAGACATCCCAATATCCAGTGATTCTCTCCTTGGAGAACCACTGCAGCGTGGAACAGCAGGAAGTCATGGCCCGCCACATGAGCTCCATCCTTGGCAGTGCACTCATCACCTCTCCTCTGGGTGATGGCATGCCCACAAATTTCCCATCTCCTGAGGTTAGTATCCGTATCACTAGTTGCATCAGGAGGACTGTCAAGGCTGAACCGATCATGGGAGATAAATGGTGTGTGTGTGTGCGTGTACCGTCCCTCAGGAGCTAAAGGGGAAGTTCCTGATCAAAGGGAAACGTTTAAACAAACTGGAGGACACTTTTGCTGAGGCAGCTGCAGATGACAACGATGTGACAGAGGAGGAAGAGTCGAATGATGAGGATGAGCAAAAGGAGAAGAATACAAAGGTAGTCGAGCCCATGAAAATAAGCACATTACCACACACGTGATGTTTACTCACCCTTAAATTCTTTGCAATATTTCAAAGAAAAAGCTGAAGCTAGCAAAGGAGCTGTCCGACATGGTCATCTACTTTAAGAGCGTCCACTTCCACGGCTTTCAAGATGCCAAAAAAAACCTGAGCTTCTATGAAATATCATCCTTCAAGGAGGGGAAGGCCATGAAGCTGGCAGAGGAGTCGGGTAAGGGAAGAGAAACCATCAGAAACTCACAAACTTTGATTAAGCACTGTCAATAAATCTTCTGTCCCCCCCTCCCACAGCAAACGCCTACGTGCGCCACAATGTGGAAAAGTTTAGTCGCATCTATCCAGCCGGCTCCAGGACCAACTCCTCAAACTACAACCCGGTGCCTCTGTGGAACGCTGGCTGCCAAATTGGTAATGGCTCAAAGAGGAAATAACAAACACTGATAATTATACAGCAATGGCCAAGAACTCATGTTGATCCATATTCTCCTCATTTCATTCCTGGCATCACTTTATTCTCTTTTTGGTTTTTTTAAGCGGCCTTAAACTTCCAGACTCACTGTACAGACATGGATGTGAACCAGGGCAGATTCCTGGTTAACAGCAAAAGTGGCTACATCCTGAAACCGGCCTTCATGAGGGACGTAGCCACAGAGTTTGACCCCATCACCCTGATCCGAGGAGACTGGCTGAAGCACAAGACCCTGCATGTCATGGTGAGGTCTTCATTGTGCAGACACACACTGGAGTTATTTCATTTCCTTTGAGTCTCGTTTAAAGGCGAGATCATTCTTCACCTGCCAATAGGTCATATCAGCCCAGCAGCTTCCCAAAGTGAACAAGAAGAAGTCCTCCATAGTAGACCCGCTGGTTAAAGTGGAAATCTATGGAGTGCCAGCTGACGTCGCAGAGAAAGAGACCAAACCTATTGATAACAACGGTACCTCGCGTTCACATCCTTTGTTGTTTTATTTTAATGTGTCCGTGATGAATCAAGACAATACAAAAATTTCTGTTTTGAAGGCTTTAACCCTTCCTGGAATGAGAACTTCCAGTTTGACGTGTATGTGCCGGAACTAGCATTGGTCCGCTTCATCATCGAAGACTACGACTCCACTTCTGATAATGACTTTGTCGGACAGTACACGCTTCCCTTCAACAGCTTGAAAATGGGTGAGTTCAGCAGCTTTCAGAGGAGTTTTGCTGTATTTGTCAAGTCCTGTTTTTTCCTCCTTACTATAATCCAGTGATGTAAAACCACTGATAGTCAGTCAGTTATTCATTTATGAAGTGTGAAAACAGAGATGGGGAAGTGTCCCTTCTCTGTGGTGTGACATAGAGAACCCGATTCATCCGCTCCACAAAGAGCACTTCATATTGTCCCGTGCGATCACTGACCGCAGCCCCTTTGTGCTCCCACACAGGATACAGACACGTGCCGCTGTTCAATAAGAACGGAGACCTCCTCCCCTCAGCCGGACTTTTTGTACACATTATGGTCCTGGATGCCGAATAAGAAGTCTCCAACTCTAGAACCTCCTTCCTACAGCCATGTTTTAAAATTTTATTTTTCCTTTTGGCTTCACAGTTTTAGCTCATGATTAACTTATTGCTTTAATTCTAGTCAAAGTCGAATTGTGACTTTTTTTCTCTCTTCAGTCTAGAGATTCTGATTTGCAGCTGGATGTTGGTTTTATTGGGAGATGGGTTCTCACACACTAGGCTTCCTATACTTTATAACACTCATAATATATAATAAATAAAAAGCACTTCAGTTTTACAAATTGAATTAATTTATAACCAGTACTCACTACATACCAACTTCAGTTTGCAATAGGATTAAACTTTTTAGACTGCTTTTGTCCCTTATTTTTAGTCTGTTTAATGGTTGTTGTTTTTTGTTTTTTTTGTTTTTTTTAACCTTTTCATCCAAATGTCAATTTTATGACTTTTAGAGAAGCACAGGCCAATGTGAAAGCTATGCGCTTTGTTTTCATCAGTAATTTTAGTCATCCAGTATGATTATTTCTCATGTAACATCTTGACTTCACCTCCTTTTGTAAATCAATATGAAAACATAAAAATGTTCAACACAATCATCTCCCAGTGTTTTCCAGCACTGTATTCATCCTTGACTTAACAGTCCTCAGCCAGCGGAGCCACAATGAATGATGCAGCATTGTAGTGCTTATAAATCCGCCCAGTGCCCCGAATCTGTGACGGTGACGATACCTGCAGTGCCTCCAGCCTAAATATCTTCATGAGCTACTTAATTTTATGTAAACAATACTAGAAACCAGTTTGCAGTGAGCCATGTCTGCCTTTCTATGAATGAAATTATTTCCTTGTGAACTTTGGATACACCCTATGTAAACAGCACAGCAACGATGCACACAAATGGAGAGCTCCTAATTTACAGTTGAATGAAAACCTTTAGGAGTTATTTTACATCTTAAATATTTAAAGTTGCTCAAAAATATTTTGTGCAAAAATGCATCACAGGACTTTCTCCAACTGACAGCTATCCTTTCCACAGTCATCAGCTTCACAAGAGCATTTGGTTGTTGCCAAACTGGCAGTTTTGTTAGTCACAAAGCTCTAAATATCCACCGTACAGACCGTACACTACCAAACTAACATAGTTAACCATATAGTACCTAACCAAGGTTAGCAGAGCCCAAAGGTTAATCGCTCCATTGCCATTTTTTCAGCTTGTTATAAGAAAACATGAACCCACCGCTGCCAGCTCACTAAGACTAAACAGAAACAGATGGTGTTAGTCTGGTGACAGAAGACAGGCAACAATCCTCCAAAAATGTGCTTTTATTGTGACATGTCCGAAAGGAAAGGCAAAAATAAATCAGGTCGACTGTAAAAGACAAAAACGGTGACACTCTCTCTCAACTTTCAGTAAACATACCATATCAGGTACATCAGATACGGTGGAAACCACAGTCACGCCAGACTGAAGTGAAGATCTTTGGCCTTAATTCATGAACCACATCAGATGTGTGACGGGGCAGGGGAAGAAAAAAAAAAAAAGAAGACATGACAAAATTGTTTCAATGAAGCCATTTATTAAAGAAAAGAAAGGGGGAGAAAGTGATGCTCAGAATGACATGCTGCCAAAGTAGGAAAAAAGCAAAGTGAGGAACTTGATTTAAAAAAAATAAACTCAAGTGTTATAGAACTTTGGTGTTAACTTAATACAAAATGAAGAATGTGTGATTATGAGTGAAGTGACAAAAGGAAAAGTGAAAGGCAGCCCACATAAACGAACACACACACACACGCTCACATCGTCCCCTGATAGGTGGAACGAGACCTGACTTATTTTTCTTACCAAAGGCAAGAGAGCGGGACGATACCGATCTGAAAAGATATAGGAACAAAAAGCTGGATATAATGGGTAATATGTAACTTTTCAAACCCAAATACTGACAACATGTAGGTAGAAAAATATATCACAATGATACAAACAACATTTTCAGAGAAAGGTCATCATTGAGAGGTTGAGAAGAGTCGACCAAACGCTTCTTATTTAAAAACAAAAACATTGCACTGAAACCATTGTGAGCTGCACACTCGCAACACAAATGCTTATGCAAAAAGAATGAAAACGTCTGAAGGAGCAGCAGCCTTTTAACTGGGGGGGGGTTGGAAATTATTAGTGTCTCTTAAATATAAACCCCATGACCCACAAACCAAGCAGTAAAGGTTTGTTGGAGGCAAACTATCCCTAGATGGCACCACAGAGCTTTTCACATGCTCCATTTTACTGTTACACAACCCACCAGAGCCAAATATGCTCTACATATATGTCTGATCAGTTTTTGCACTCCATAAGAAAATACTAGAGAGATGATGCTAAAACATGGAGGTGTAACCTTGGACTTAATGAAGAAACATTGCTTTGCGCCTCCACAGGCAGTAAGGCATTAATGCCATGATGAGGTTCTTCACAGTCCTAATGCAGTGCCCCAGTAGTGTTTCATTTAGAGCTGGACCCAAACATTGTTTTTGGAGGAGGGGGCTGTCTGGATGGGCCCGGACTGAGCACCCATCTGCAGGCTTAGAAGGCGTCCTTTTGATCCACAACAGGAGTTGCTTACTATAGCAACACAGTTAACCACATGTTTGGCTACCGTTTCTGAGATAAACCAATCAACATTCAAGTTGTTTCAGCACTGCAACATTTAAATGTCACCAGACCCCAAAAAACTTAGTAGATCTAAATATTACATGGATGTCCAGTTTCTAGATCCACTCATGTGGACAATGAATGTTACAGTGGTCTTACTTTAACAAACCCTTATTGGTTAATTTATTCAAGTGCTCTAGCTGCCCAAACCACCCTCCCCCTCCAAAATAAAAGCGGTTATTGCCATGGAAGCTAATGTTGCAGCATTCGGTTTGCTGGGCTCCTCTCAAATGTAGGCACTGAGGTGAAGAGCAGTTTAAAAAAGGAAGGGGGAAAAAAAAGGAGTCTGGGAAAATAAACACCACAGGTGGCATTTCCACTGGATTTTTTTTTTTTTTTTTTTTTTAAATTCCCGGG
>VUQG01002859.1:40889-56347 GCA_015106755.1 Etia nguti
TTTTCACTGGATTTTTTTTTTTTTTTTTTTTTAAATTACCAGGGCTGGACAAGGGCAGGCCACCACTGTAAATCAGGGGAATGGTGTGAATTAAACACTGTCCATACTCTGACACTCAACTCTATTCTGTAAAGACACTGATGACATGGAAAAACTGAAAACATGGCACTCGACCCATTTGCTGTAAGATCCTGGACCAGTTTAACCAACTAAAAGAATAACCTTTGCAAATGTGTACAATTTCAGAGGAAGTTCAGCCCTCTAAGGGTGAAGCTGCACCACTTGTGTGCACGCACGCACACAAAAGATTTTTTTTTAAAAGTGATTAAAAGCTAGCCATCTGATCTTGTAATATTAAAACATAAACAAATTTGACATCTATTTGTCAAAATAATAAAACCTATCATGTTATTCTTACAACTAATGGACTAACAGTTCAACCCTGGTACGGATATGAAGCCTGTTTAAAAAAAAGAAAGAAAAGTTCCTTATTTGGCAAATTATTTTTAAAAAAAAGAAAAAAAAAGACAAAGAAATGGCACATTTTTACCCGAGCTTTCAGATCAAATTATCAAACGCAAAGAACTACTGGACTTGCTGCAGGTGGGGCATGAATGTCGCAACTGCATACATCCTCCGTTTCCTAACACAAAATCAACTATTTCTACTTATAATGAAAGCCGAAAGAAACAAAGTCACATCTATATAATGGCACAAGCGTACTGGGAAAACAGAAGAATACTATGAGACAACTGCCCAGCGTTTGATGACCAAAAAACAAAAAACAAAATAGTGAAGTCATATAAAGATATTTGTGTGTCCACTTTAAAGCATATCTGTATGTGAAAAGACCAAAGTACTCTGGAAATATGCCATGTACAAAATATCTCCCCATATAAACAACAGTCACACAAGGCACTTCATTCAGTAAGAAAAGAGAATCACAGTCCTTTCTACTACCAGAAATTGCCTGCATAGCAACAATATGAGGACAAAATCTTTTCAGACTTTTGTGTGGTACCACAAAAGAAGTCTCAGACAAAAAGTTGTTTTTGTTGTCGATTTTTTTTTCTTTTTTCCTTGCGTTTAAAATAAGCACTTCACCAAATAGTAAAACTTGGTGGATTTGAAAATAAAGATTAAAGTTCGTTCCTCTTAGTATTTTGTCCCCGGTATTATCAGCTTAGGACACTCTACATACTTTCTGGTGTGGTTTTTATTATTTTTGTGAGACACAGTGCTCCTGGGATATTGAATGTTTTTGTTTTTCTGATGGCACTCAGAAGGCAGCCGGTCGCCAGGAGATGAGATCAGAGACAGGGTTATGATGAAGTTTTCCACAGTGAGACTCCAAGGCGTCCCCTTAGGGCGCGTGTGGGAGGATCTGCCTGAGTCTGAGAGATACGGTCGTAGAAAGGGACAGAGATCAATACAGGAGACTGGTGGGCACAGGCGGTACTGTGGGGTGTCCTGCTACCTGCTCCTTAGATTCTGCAGGACTCCATAAACCTCTTCTTCTTTGCTGAGTCCCTCAAAGAAAGGCAGCAGGTCCAGGAGTTCTGTGTCATTCATATCGTCAAACCAGGACTGAACTGGGACCTGAGGAGGTGCACAAACCACCAGCAGTTAGTCTTAAAATGTAGAGCTGAATGACTACTGTGCTCAAACATGACATCAGATCAACAGGAAAAGTTGGAATAGATCTTAGACTAGAAGTAGAGACATGATATCCAATTAAACTTAAGACCGTGGGGGAGGAAATAAAGGCACACATCTGCAAAACGAAACTAAAAAACTACAAGTACAGCATAAAAATGCAGACACGCTTGTCTAAATTAGGAAAAGTACACTACTGGAGAAAATGAACTCTAGTGCTCTTAATAAAGTATTCTAATCTTGATTGATAAATACCACAAGAAACCAAAGAAACTGTGTCACCGTTCAATAACATCATTATTTTTAAAGATGAGAAGCAAGTATTTTAAAAGAGAAACCAATCACTGACACACAAGTCAGAAACACAAAACTAAGTTGAGATAATAGAAAGAAAGAAAAAAAAAAAACCACACTGTATGAACATTGTTATAAAATGATCTATGAGCACAAGAACTTTCTTAGTTTCTGCCCTGCCTCACAGCCAGGGGAAATGTGATGGTGAGACTAAGCTGGAAACTGGTGGGGAAGATCAGTGACCAACTCAGCATGAGTCCAAAACACAGCTGCTGCAGAAATCAGGAGGAACACAAAGAGTCATAGTGCTGCTAAGAAAGGCTGCAGAGGCCATACTCCTAAAATGATGCCACAGGCAGTGAAATACCTACAGATACAGCTCAGAAGAACAGAAGAGGAAATGCTTCACACTTGGCATAGAGGTCATCAACAGAAATTAGAATGTCTGTGACAGATTGACAGCTCAGACAGTGTAAAGAACATTGTATATAATATCATAATAATATATAATAACATAATATCACCCTCTGCGGAAGGGCTTCAGGAATAAAATAAAACCAAAAGGCTTAAGACGGTCACGTCTGGCTCAGTGAAATGTATCTGGTGTAAAAATGGCCAGGATCACCAGAGACAGTGAAACACGGAGGCGGGAGTGTGATGATGTGAAGCAGCATGAGAGCAAAAGGTGTTGGGCAGAGAAAGGAACAAATGACACTTCATAGGCGGCACCGTGAATGCCTGAAGCTACACCAAAATACTAACTGCGGAAGCTTGACAGAAGAGGATTATTCCAGCACGGTGACGTTTCAAAGCACACTGCTAAAATTACACGAGATTCTAAAGAACAAAAAAAGAGAAAACTATGTCTTGGACAAGTATGAGGCTTACTTAAATCCAAAAGATCACTGCTGGGATATTTTCAAGAACCCCAGAGCAACTCAGCTTCTGCAGCAAAGACCAGCTGAAGGAACCTGCCTTTTTTTTCTCCTCTTTCTAACTTCTGTTGTTTTCCATCGTCATATTCAGCATGCAACAGAAGGCTGCTTTGTGGCAAAAGAAATTCAGAGTCTAACAGATGTAGTGCTGACTGTAACAAATATACTGAAGGATTGGGAACTTACAGCATTTTCTGGATGGAAAATGTAAGAAGCGGGTGAATTATCAACAATGATAACATTGCGGAGCTCTCGCCCCAGCCGGCTGAGATCTTTGACATAGTTGCCTCTGTGAAAAACACAGGATTCTCTGAAGAGACGCGCTCGAAACACGCCCCACTGGTCTAGCAGGTCTGCCACAGGGTCTGCATACTGTCCAAGCAAAACAAAGAGGAAAAGCAAACTGCTATTAAAACAGGGAATATAATAAAAGCAATTTGACTTGTGAATGTTGGGACAATATACGTGCATCTTTCTGACCACATGCTTCAACTAGAAACAAAAACAACCCACAAATGCTAAATGCTACACTAGGTTTCCAAACGGAAGCAAAGCATGGTGTCCCTCATAACTGCATTTGATTAATAGGGAAGGTGCCACTATGCTATAACACAGAAAAGCGCATTCTAGCTTTTAAGGAACTTCTGTTTCTAGAGAGGAATTGTTCTCACAGCACAGTTTCTTTTGCCTCATTCATTACACTTACCCATGCATTACTGGCTAACATGACGAAGGGACAGATGCAGAGCATAATAATGGAGATGTAAAATTCAGAAAGCAGAAAATTAACGATGTTCACAGTTCCACAGGTACCACTGGCTTGTAACCAAAACACATGTCAGAACAGAAAACATGTTCACATTTCAACATACCTTTGCAAGACTGGCTGTGAAGAGCACACATTCAAATAGTTCTCCCATCTTCTGAAGAAACTCATCCACGTGTGGTCTTTTCAGCACATACACCTGCAAGATAGATCATTGCTTTCAAGACCATGTTTAAAAAACAAAACAACAACAACAATAAAACAAACTGTGGTGTGACAGGAGTGTCAGACACTAAAAATACATCATCTGTACTGAGGACAATTTAGGTGCACAGTGCACCTAGTGCAAAATATATAAGAAAAATTCAAGACTGCTACAAAATAATTCCTGCTACTCATTTCTTGAATTATTCAAAATGACCAGACTGTTTACCATGTCATATAACTTTAGATGACCCCCACATCACCTTCGCACAGTGGCTGCCACCCAGTGCAAGTAATCATGAATAGGCCATCCAGGATACACACAGCCTATCCTGGATTACTTGAACTGGATAACAGCCTTTTCTTTAGGATCTTCACATCAGAACCATAGGAATCCCCCCTATTAAAGAGACAAACTTCAATACAATTTATTAGTTTTTTTAAGTAATCTACAGTACCTGATGAACTGTACCATCGATCTCTACTGGGACAATGAAATCAGCGTTGCTGATAGGCTGTGGGAAGAAAATACAATTACTTATGTTGTACTACCCCAACTGACCCCCAGAGGTCGTACTATTAACACAAACTCAATTTGCAGACTGTCTAATCTCTGAGGGCAAAAAAAAAAAGTATATTTTGCTAAAACAACCTCTATCATCACTGCCCTCCTTTAACCTCTGTAGTAATTTAAAACAGCAGACATTAGAGCATTTGACCTCAGACAGAAGTGGACAGTTTGAAGATTAAAAAAAAAAAAGTCTGCACACAGGTTATTCTTCAGTGCAACAGAAATATATTGTATCGAATGTTACAATCATGTACCCATTATAAGCCACATTCGGTACTGTAATATTATGCTCGCTCACATCCTCTGCCACCTGCTCATCTCTTTCTTTTATGTACACAGTGATGTCTTGGATTCAGACAGCTTCAACTTCCTGTGTATCATTAGCTGAACCTTGGAAATAATGACAATGTATATTTCTCTCACTGGAAAACATAAACTAAACAATGGTTTTCAGAAATATAGGCAAACCTAATATTTGCTTTTAGTTAAACCTGGTAGTAAAAGTGCTCATACTGTGCAGAATTTCAACAGTAAACCTTAAATTAAGTTTTAGCCCCTTCTTACCTTAAATGAACTATGGACAAGTGTTTCATCCAAGTCAATCACCACACACTTTTTGCCATAGTCAGATATTTTCATCTCTGGTAGGAGGTATTTGGCTGGCGGCTATAGGGAGGACAAGTCAGATAATTTCAGAGAGCAGTACATGAGAGAGAAGGACAGGCAGAGCCAAAGAGAGAAAATGAATGCTGTACACTTTGCATTAAGTAAGGTTTAAGCCAACAAAAAGCCAAACCCATGTTAGAGGAAGCAGTTTTTTGAAAAACCACCTGAGATCAGTGACACCCTACAGAATTCAAGCCAAAACAAACAAACAACCCCCCCCCCAAATAAAAAAACCACCCACTTCCGTCTCTTTACATCTCTATTAGGTCAAGTTAAATTTCACAAATCTGTATCGTGCATAAAGCTGGCTGCTGCTGTAAAGCCATCCTAATTTTGCTGGGATCAATCAAACTTAACTGTGTTAAGTTTGGAAATGCCAGTACACTATATGAGAGTGTGAAGTGAAGTGAGAACTATGGCTCAGTACTGGAATTGACTGGATGCTCTTTTAGAATGAAATTATATGCAATCGCTGTTGGTTATTCTCACCAACTTTTCCTTGGATGGGCCGCAGATAACCGAATTACATCTCAGTCCTTCCTTGAGTGACAGGATTAATTACTTTAAGTCTATAGTTGAGTAGCCACACTGAAAGACTAGGAGCTAATGTTTAATTCTCACTCTCAAAATGACTAAACTGCATAGATAAGTAGCACAATAAATGGTTTAATGTCTTGCGTAGAAGCTCCCGAGGCAATTAACAGAAACAAGTTTGCACTTAAAAATGTTAGCTGGTTAGTGTTACAGTGTTTCTGAAAGCATACAAACCACAAAGTGTCACTAATGCAGATGAAGCACTGAGACATTAAAACCCAAAGGTGCACGTACACCTTCTACACAGCCAGACAGTGCTACAATCGGCTGACAGTGAACTGCGGTACGGTAGCAGAGCTAGAGCTCTCTGAGGAGCAGTGGAGCCCACACAGACAGGATGTGCCACCAGCCCACTCACCCTGCATGCAAAGGAAAAGAAAAAAAAAGGCAATACATACACTAGGGACAGGGATGACCTCGACCTGGTCACACTACAACACATACAAAAACAGGGTGAGGGGTAGGAAGTAAAACAAAGGAGAAAACCCCCCAAAAAACAACGACACATTGACAGAGATAACACAAAGAGAAAATACTACTCACAAAAACAGACAGTTTACAACAGATGGAAAAGACCTGCAAACTGATATTTCTAGAGTCCTTAACAGGACAACAAGCAAGAGTTTAGTGGTGGAACAGCTCACCTTGGGAGGCGATCCGTTCTCCTCAACAGGTGGAGGCGGGGAGCTGGCGTTGGTGTTGGTGGCTGGAGACTCCACATTGTAGTTTCGGAAGCAGCAGAAAAACGTGCTGAAGATGCCTCGGCTCCTCTGCTTCTTTAGGCTGCTGTTTGACTGGGACGCTGGCAAAAATAACAGGAAGGGGGTGGAAGAATAGAGGATGAACAAGCGGATATGCAAACTGACGTTCTACGATAAAAACGCAGCAGGATGAAACTGTGCACCCTTTACATCTGAATATTTGCATGCCAGGGTGTAGATCCTGTTTTAATAAAACGGCTATGTGTTTGCCACAAATTTTCCTAAGTGGCCACAGTGGTGTGAGCCATGCTGAATGACAACAATAGGCGAGACCTTTACAGTGTGATTAAATGGCATTAGGTTTTGTTTTGTGCCCTCGTTCTGGCTGAACGACTGATCAGAAAATAACTTAGCTGGCCGGGTGACCTCATCAGTCACACTCGGTGACAGTTCAGAGCATGCTCTGCTCCCATTCCAAATCGCCTCTCATTCCTGAACCACGAAGCGCGGCCTAAATCAGACACTGGGCTTTTATTAATAGTGACAAGTCGGAGGGTGTCCACACTTCCCTCTCTTTTTCTCTCTCTCCTTTATTTTTTAATATTTGCTTTTGTGGCTAGCGCCATTTTGAAAACTTGCCTTTGATTCCCTCCAACATTTCAACTGGCAGGTGAGTGACTGAAGCAGCCTGATCATGCACAAGAGAAGCAGAGGAGGAGGAGGTGGGAGGCCCTCAGACCCCTCAGCCTATACAAGGCTGCATTCCTCTCCACCCATTCCCCCTGCCCAGCCCACCAGAATGCTTTTGCAACTGAAGACCGGTGAAGAGTGAATAGCATTATGTCATGTCTTTTGGTATCTTGATATTGTGCCACTTTGTACTACGGACCTTAAACAAATGTGTAAATGTCTAAAAAAATAAAATAAAAAAAACTCTGCTTGTACGCTATCAGAGTAAAGCACTATCAGCATCTCTGTCTAGTGCTTTACTATAAAACAGTTTTGTGCATCACAGGATCTTGAGGCCACAAAAGCAGCAACAATCTCTTAACATGTTATGTAGGAGGATGTGGAGCAAGCACATAATGCATTACAACAGATTAATAGCTCGCTCTTACAGTAAAGCTATCAGAAGCTGACTGACTAACAGCATGTCACAGCTACATTAAAACACTTTCTGCACTCTCTAGCTTCTCTGTCATTTCCCTCTATCGCTGTCTTCCAGTAATGTTAATTGCAGCCTTTCAAGCAAGGGCATGTTTTGCTGGGTATCTAGGTTGTATCTTATCATTGCGATAAGCTCTTCCAAGTCAAGCGGACTATAATCTGCAGCCATCGACAAGGAAAAGAAACAACAACAACAACAACAAAACATTTATTGTGTCTTCTAAGAAAGCCGAAGCATGCGGATTCCTTGCTACAACCCGATGTTTCAATCCAGAGAGACCCAAACCAGCGAAAACAACATTGTAACAACCACGAAATACCAAGGCAGTAAACACATTTAGAAATTTGTTTGGAAAATTACCAGCTTGAAAATGAAGAATGTTTTCTTCAGAAGTTTTCAAATTACTCCGAATCAACATTGCCCACATTGTTCTCCGTGTTTTACAGGCTCAAGTTAAAAATACTCAAAATGGCTACACTGAGCTCAGTTTGTATCTGGCCATAATCAGCAGCACAAAACTTTTTTTTTTTTTGCTTAAACAGGGCTTTATGTTTTCATTTCAGCTCTGTAAAACTGGGACAGAGAGGCAGTTGTCAGCTCCCTGTGACTCATCACTACAACCAGCCGTGGTATTGATTCCTGCACAAAGACCCTTAGCAAATTCACAGGACTACTGAGTCAGGCACAGAGCACGACTGTGTCTCAAATACATCACTCACCTGGGATAAAAGCGGAGCTGTAGTTCACTAATGAGGTGGTGAACTTCACAAGTACAAGTACCTTTATTCACAACACATTCCAGAAAAACAACCAAACAAACACATTTTGGAAAAAGCAAAAATATTCCCAGTGTTGTTTGACTTTTCTCTAAGCTCAGGTAAGGGTCAGACCAAGGGACATGACCTCTCACTCTACCTGATGATTCTTTTGTTGTTTCCTAAACTGTTTCCATCAGATCACACTGAATCAGGAGAATCCCATGTGGATATTTTACACAACTGTCATTTCATAAGAGTAGTCCGCTTCAAAAACATTAACAGTATTGGAAATACTCTGTGTGGTATAAGCGAGACAGCTGCATGGGTGCATGTATACAACGTTCAGGAGACAGCACCATGCGTTATTCCCCACACTGATGCAATGTGACATCACATGGACATTATACTAGGGGGCTGCAGGTTAAAGACTGCCTAATGTCCGATCTGACTAATGTGATCATTTGCTTCCTTACATGCATCTCAGCTGAGTGATGAAAAAAAGTTCAGGCAGAAGCTACTGACTCCTGGGTGGGTTTGTGACTGTTGACACAGTCTACAGATTTGACTAAGGGTTAGTCAGAGAGAAGCTTAACCAATTCCACACCACCCCCTGTAAGCAGTGCAATCTCCAAGTTTCCACAGCAAGAGACGTTTTTCTAAACAACACCTTTCAACTCTTTCAGTGGACTAATTTTAAATTGGCAGTGCTGAGTAGTGTGGATACCTTTTTTTCTGCTCCGTTTCTGTGTTTTTAGACTTTGTTTAACTGTTGCACTGACTGTGAAAACATATGCAAAACTGTTTTTTGGCCAGGCAGAAAACTGATCAGTAAACAGTGAGAGGACCGATAGTCAGACCTCTGACCAGAACTGATAGTGCCATTAAGATTTTATTGATAGCCAACCCCAGTGATGTGCCATTTTTTGTTGTTGTTGCTTTTTTTTTCTTTATAAAAGTTTTCTTAGCGTGGAGAGAAGTCTTTGTAGATTCACTAAATGAAGGCTTTTAGTAGCTTAAGTGAGGATAAGTGGAAACTCCACTGCCGTGAGTTTGCTATCACTGTTTTGTAATGTGCATCCCACTTTAAAGCAACAAAAACATCCTGGCATTGGCAACCGAAAAGCTTGTAGGATTATAAATCCCATGGATTGGAAAATATGGAACTGGCTGAGAATTAAATGGGACCAAAAGAATTAAGACAGTATTTTAAACTACAACCAAAAAATTTATTCCTGAAATTTTTCCACTAAATTTTGGTTCCATTAGTAACCACAGAAAAACAAAAACTTATTAAACGTTGAATAGATAGTACAAAAAATAAATAATTTCCAATAGATACATATATTTTGGTGCTTTTCTAAAAAACTTATATTATTCTTGACAAGTTTAATGCTTGGAAAATATTTATATCCCATTTTGCTGATCGAGGACTTAATTAAAGCTAAACCCGCAGCATATTTGAATGTATTTAATGCTTCCTTCTTCTCATTTAAATTCAATGTGTTAATGAGGTTAAACAAATATAGACAGGAAACCCCAGAACAGTAGAAGAGGTTAGAAGAGGGCTCAGTCAAGGTCACCACATATGAATCAATCTTCTTAGACATCTTCCAACACTATTAGCAAGGAATTTATCATAACAGTAAATGGATAATGTGTGACACACCATCCATCTCACAGACGTATTAAATAATAAGGTCCCAGTGCAACAATCTCAGTAGAGTGGCAAGTTTAAATTGTTGAAATCAACAAGACTCTCCAAATTCCCAACAAGAAAAAGACCCACAGAAATCACTGCTCTGATGGCCTCTTTTTGGAAATGAAGAGCTGTTTTGTTTTTTTCCTTTCAAAGTATGTCTGTGACAACACAGAAAAGTATCATTGTCATCTTACAAGTAGTTACACTTGGCTCCGGGGTTAGTGCCCTTCCCAGCAAGACTGTAGGTCTATATATAGGCTGCTGCTGCTTGGGAGCCAAACCAGTGTGAGAGGCAGGCACACGTTGTAAGACAGCCAGCAGAGGAACATTAAGAGCAAAGGTGGTCAGTTTTTGTCCAGACAGTTTGGCGCCTGTTCAGGCTATTGGAAGACTACCTATTTAATTCCTTTAGGACAGATGGTCGGATGGGCTACACATTAGGTAATCTGCAATAGGTAGATGACAATCAAATAATTGGCTGACTTTGTATTTACATCAGAAAATGCAGCCAAGAACCCTGCTGTTAACTCTGGCTGTAAGAGTGTATAGAAATAACGCTATTAAATATTTATAGACTTCTTAAATTATGTTATTATAAACTTCCACCAAGTGCCAAATGTTTGGCAAAGTAAATCTCTGAATTCTATTCACAAAATTGGCTGCTAACTAGGAAAGGAAAAAGAGAGAGACAGAGACTGAAATAAAAAACAAAAAAAACAAGTGCTGTTACCACATGTTTGTTGTAATTTATATGCACAGTCCTTCTGTCCTGCCATCTGTTTTGCCCCACCTGTATCTTGTGAAGACCCACCTGCACCCTATCCCCTGACATTTTTTGGCAGATTCTGAAACTGAATTCCAATTTTTCCAGATTAAGAACAAAGGGGAGAAAGGACAAAGACTTATACAATCCTTATATACCGATTATATTATTTGATGTGAGAAGCGAGCATCCTCATCCTCATCACTGCTCTATTTCATCCTGTAACTCAACTGTGTCTCGTTACACGCATACTCTCGCACTATGTTATTTCATGCAGCAACCCAACACGCAAACAATGAATTCTAGCAGAGTGAATGTTTGTACGGCTACTCAAACGCCTCTGTTGGCAAACACACTGAAATCATACTAAATACTACCTGGGTGCAGTAAAGTGCATGACTTCAGAAGCAGACCAACTATCTGTAACAGGTTTGCTAAACATGTTATATGCTTACTGATCCAGCAAGCTGTCTTAACACCGTTATATCACTGTAGTGGCATATGATTAGTTTAATTGCCATATACCCATATAACTCCACCTTAAGTGGTAAACTCCAGCATACATGCAAGAATAACCTCCTAAGACGCCCACGTATATTCATGCGACACAGAATCCACAGCAGTTACTCTGGGTCACTTTTATAGCTTACAGGCAAATGCATTGTTGTGCTTCAAAGACTCATGTTCTCACATTACTGATGGTCTGAGAAGAGAAGTTTGAGATGTGATATTGATACACACCCCATGCACCAGGGTGACCCGGTGCATAGGGAAAGTGTCAAAGGGCGCCAGGAATGAGAATCACTGGATATTAGGAGCTATGGGCCTGTGGAGGAGTCATTCACGTTAAAGAAGGACTGGAGCACTACAAACTAAAACAAAACAAAACATCTATTACAGAGGAGAGAATATTTTTAGAAGTGATACATATAGGAAAAGACCTAAAAACTGGAGGTAAATTTTACTGCATAACACACAAACCTCACGCGAAACAATAAGCGCAGATAAAACAGTTTCACTGTTTACATCTCAGACAAACCGAATAAGTTTCCCGTAAGCTGCACAGATAGCTTTGCTACGTGCATGAAGTAAAACTGAATCGATATACAACACCAGCAGCACAGTTCTCTTTAGTCCGCGTATTAGCTTCGTCCTTAGGAACTTCTTGCTAACCTCAACCCAAACCACCGAGAACTCGATCCATACATGAATCAACTGTCAGAGCTGTCAGATCATATGGTCCAGTTATGTAGCCCAAACGCATAAAGAGAAGTGTACTATCCAGATGTTTTATTGCAAAGACTTTTGCATAATATGAGTTAATTTGATGTAGACGGTGAATTTTCGTAAATGTCAAAGGAAAAAAAAACGCGCTGGAGCGCTCTTCATTCTGAAAACGCAATGAACAAACGTTATCCTAGTTGAAGAACTTACCCGGGCAAGGCCCCTCTGATAAACTTGTTGCGTAGTCGAGTTTTTTTTCTTTTTTCTTTTTCAACAAAAGACGTGTTTCCATCTTTTCACACAAAGGCAACTGAGGTCTTTAACTACTACAACAGCTAGCAAGTGCGAATAAAAGCTAACGTCAACAGAGAAAAGTAGTGAGCCAGCTAGCATTAGTTATGTACCGTAAATTGACTTTTTCCTTACCTTTTTCCTGGTTAAATGATATTATTTCCTCCTCCTTGGGGTTGGAAACTTGGGTTATTATGGACATGTGGTCCATTTAGACGACTGGTTATTCCTGTTTTAGTTCCCACAATGTCAATAGTACAAGCGCGCTTGCTTCCTTTGCTAGCTACTGTTAGCTAGCTGTTTAAGACGAAGGTAACCAGCTAGCCCACGAAGCCAGGAAAGCGTCCGAGGCGAAGGGGTTGTGGCAGCGGTGGTAGCCAGCCAGCTAGCACAGTGGTGAATGGAAGCCAGATAATGGCTGTCATTTATGGCTTTCCAAAAACTACCATCGCTACAAACAACTATTTTTGTGGGCAACACGAGGAGTGTGCGTGACTATAAAAAACAAATAAATAGAAAAGACGCTGAAATTGCTAACTAACTGAAGTTAGCAAGTAGCTTAGGTTAGCGAGTTAGCCGCAAAGCTCCGATTATCCAAAATGCGAGGCCGTGTCTGGAGCACCGCTGAAAACACTTGGAAGCCCAGATGGTTGTTCTAGTCCAAAAAAAACATGCAACGACCGCAGGTTGTTCGGCGTTAAAGTTACCAGACACTTTTAGGCAGTCGGTTCATGTGTGCTGGCCCTACATTCCCTGTGCAACATGGAGGCTTTATGTATTTTGAGTTGCATCTGAAGCGGGGGCACCGTGAGTGGGAGGGGGCGGTTTGTTTCTGTGATGGATTCTCTCAGGCAGGCAGCACAAACTCGCCGCACTACATTGCTCAAACCATGCAGCTGGCTGGACGCGGCTTTCTTGGGCTGTAATTACTGCTGTCCGCACGCAACAGACTGTGGCTCTTTGCTATTAGCATTGGGGAAGAAAACTCTCCCAAACAGAATATGCTTAATGGGATCGTTTATGATGACACTAAGCTATAGATTTAACACCGCTCCCAGGCAAACAACAAACCGAGCAAATACTTGACGTTGATCCAAAAACCCTTGGTATTCAACCCTTGTTATTTTTAATAAACCGGGAGCGACACCTAGTGTCTAAATGACAACAATGCTGCGTTAGTAACTATAAAACAGTGCCTGGATGCATTCAATCCCATCAGTCGCAGTGGGCTGTGTGATTTGGAGTGGGTGGTTTCTTGACAAATGACATTTTATGTTGTGAGTGATTAAAAATAGAAAGACGCAGACGTGATGCTGAAACGGGAAAGCACTGACTAATATATGAAAATTCCCCAAATTCCTTAGGCATTTAATGCGTTTTATAATATGGCGGTCTTCGATGATATCACAGAGTACAGAAATTTATTTTTAAAAACAGAAAAACCCAATTTCTTTCAAATTGTAGAAACACTGCCTTTGTTGCATCCACCCGGAAAACGTGAAAGACTCGGGTCTGTAACAGTAAGTGCAATCATATTTCATTGCACTTTTAACATCTGCATATGATTTATCAAGTCAGATCCATTCTGTCTTTGATTGGCTCTCAGTTAGGCTAATTGCTACTGATTGACTGTGTTTCCTCGTCGTTATAAATCATGTTTGTGAGTAAGATCCGATGGACACGGTGTGGACCACCCCTCACTGCGGTGCAGTAGTGGTGGATAAATATATCCCCCCTCCTCCTCCTCCTCTTCCTCCTCCTTTCGTTGAGTCCGCAACATCCTGACTGCCAGAGGCTGGTGATCAGAGGCAGCGGCAAAGCCCCCGCAAGACGAATGAAATGAAATCTGCTTTTGCCGCCACCTGCTTTTCCCCAATTTCGGTGGTCTATTGAAGAACTGGCTGTAAACACTGCTGCCCTCATCCTGACAGTGTGAAGCGGATATAAGGTTAGTAAAACAAGTCTTTTATTAATGCAAAGTGATACATATGACAGAAACCACCAAGGGGAAAAACAATCAGAACAAACAGCCGGTGTGTTATCGACTTTGTGCGCACGGAGCATTGAAAAAGTAAACCTCAATTTGTATGCATGGCGCTTTGCGGGGGATCTGCATAACCATGGTTACATCTTGGCACTGGCATGCCACACTTGTTCGTCCAACTCCTTTAAGTTCAACTCAAAGTGCGCCACATGAGCATGAAGTACACGCAGGAACCCGGGCTGTCCATCTGAAAACTAACGGTTTTCCCACTCCAGTGCGCCATTCTTGGCCATTCCAGTTAGGGCTAATTATTCTGTGAAGTGAGTCCCCAGCGCCTCTCAGATCACATAGCACTGCAGCTGCCCTGCTGTACAGCAAACCAACTGCAAGACAGTACTATAATAGGAAGGAGAGGTAGGGTTGCGCAGCTGACGGTGCTGATTCCGAGGAGCCAGAGCTCTGCAGTCCTATTTAAGTCACTGGGCTGTCGATCCTGGAAGCTTATTAGTAAAATACCACCTCGGTGAAACACCCCGGTCTGTCTCAGACCAGTCAGGAACTTGTGTTATTACTGTGCTGACCCATGAAATACTGCAAACAACTTGAAGCGTTTTTGTGGGTCCATAGTTTCTATAGCACAGGCTGATTTCCACTGGGTAACACTGCCAAGGGCATCTACCATAAAAATGAGTTGTACTGAGTTTCTCCTCATGGTTTTTTTTTCTGTTAATCCTGTTGAGCATTTTAACGAGGAACCTGTCAAAGTGCATGCTTTCATACAGACGTGTCACACTAAACTAGAATGTAACAATGTAAGAATAACCCAGTTCAGTAAAATACACTTTTTAAACCTGCTATCTCATTTCTCTCAGACTTTTCTTTTTTTTGTTTTGTTTTCTGTTTATACTGATACTGCTTCCCTTCACTTAGGTCTAACATTATGTGGCTGATTGCTTTTCAACCCATTAGGCTTCAAGTGTACAGATTCACCATGGGGATCAAGACTGCCCTCCCTAGATATGAGCTGTATCTCTACACAGCTGTACTTGCTGTGGCCTTGATATGGGCAGGCAGTTGGATATCTGAAGCTTCAAGTGGTGAGTGCACAACGTGTCAAGAGATGTCCAGAGCGCATGCATGCGTACGCACACACACACACACACACACACACACACACACACACA
>VUQG01002860.1:0-15611 GCA_015106755.1 Etia nguti
GAATCTGGGGCAAGATCTGAAAACTGCTGTTCACAAACGCTGTCCATCTAATCTGACTGAGCTGGAGCTGTTTTGCAAAGAAGAATGGGCAAGGATTTCAGTCTCTAGATGTGCAAAGCTGGTAGAGACATACCCTAAAAGACTGGCAGCTGTAATTACAGCAAAAGGTGGTTCTACAAAGTATTGACTCAGGGGGCTGAATAATTACGCACAGCCCACTTTTCAGTTATTTATTTGTAAAAAATGTTTGGAATCATGTATGATTTTCGTTCCACTTCTCACGTGTACACCACTTTGTATTGGTCTTTCACGTGGAATTCCAATAAAATTGATTCATGTTTGTGGCTGTAATGTGTCAAAATGTGGGAAAGTTCAAGGGGGCCGAATACTTTTGCAAGCCACTGTACATCATGATATATCATTGCCACTATAAAATTGCTCTGCCCTGTGTCAATCAGTCCTGGTGCATACCTGCTGTTAGCAGTCACTTTGCTGTGAGGTGATCATGTTCTTGTGCTATTGAGAGTTTAGACTGAATGGATCTTTGGAAAACAGATTCTACAGTCTACCTCTTCAACCATGTAACCAGAGCTGTGAGCCTTTAGTTGACAGCTTCTAGAGCCTCAGTTATCTTGTTGTACCTCTTTTTCATCCAGAATTAGTCTCTTATGATTCCCTTCTGCAACTCAATTAATCAATTAACATCCTCCAACTTTTTGGTTTCACTGATTTTGGCTTCCGGCCTTCTTCTTACGCAGGACTTCCTCTACCTGTGGCCTGGATCTATACCCAAGTGAATTTAAGATTACTGTGGCCATGGTATTTTTTGGTATATATATAAGGTTGGAAATAACTGTGGTGAACATGTTTTTCAAGATGAGGGAGGACAATAGGGTGGTATATAAGAGTACAGGAAGGTGCAAACAGGTGGACTATCCTGTGTAGACAGTGCAATCTAAAAAAAATGCAAGGGAGTGTCAGGGGAGAATGTAGCTAGGTAGCATCAGATGGTAGTCAGTAGGATGATTTTGGAAATCAAAAAGAGGAAGGGAGGAAAGGGAGAGTCAAGGATTAACTAGTGGAAGCTGAAGAAGGAAGAATATTGCACAGACTTCAGGAAGGCATTTTGAGACAGGCTTTGGGTAGTAGGGCAGAGTTGCCAGATGACTGGGAAAGTAGAGCTCTGATGTGATGAGAGAAACTGCCAAGAAGGTATTTCATGTATCTTTTGAAGAAAGAAAAGAGGACAAGGGAACTTAGTGGTGGAATGAGGCAGTATAAGAGGAAGAGGTTAGTAAAAAAGAAAAGTAAAATATGGGGAGGTGAGATACAGCAAAGAGAGGTGGCAAAGATGAAGGAAAAGACTTATAGTTAGTTAGAAAATGACTTGTATTGATTGGCTAGGCAGAGGGATCAAGCTGGAAAGGATGTGTAGCTGGTTAGCGTGATTAAGGATAGCAATAGAAGTGTACCAATGAAGACAGTGCTGAGAGGGTGGAAGAAGTACAGTACTTTGAGAAAATGAATGTAGAAAATGAGAGTGAAAGGAGGATGGATGGATGAATGAAGGAGGAGTAAATCAAGAAGTGCAGTAAATTGGTAAGGAGGAAGTGAGGTCAGCTATGAAGAGTATGAAGAGTGGAAATGTGTTTATGACATACTTCTTGAGGTATGAAGATGCCAGTAAGACAGTGGGCATTTCAACCAGACTGTTTAACACAGTCGTGGAGAGTGTTAATGGAGATGTATAGCAATGGTCAGAAAAAGTTGCACTGTGTCTTTATGGATCTAGAGATAACCCATGATAGGGTGGTAAGTGAGGAACTTTGGTATTCCATCAGGGATTCAGAAGTGGCAGAGAAGTATGTGAAGGTGGTGCAGGACAAGTATGAAGACAAAGAGACAGTGGTTACCTGTGCGGTATGAGTGATAGATGGGTTGAATCTGACGTGTAATTACTTCAAGGATCAGCTTTGAGCCCCTTCTTGTTTGCAGTGGTGATGGACAGGATCATAGATGAGGTTAAGCGGGGAGTTTCTGTGGACTACGATGTTCACAGACAATGTTATGATATGCAATGAAAGTTGGGAACAGGTGGAAGAGTACCTGGAGAGCTGGAGGTATGCTGTGGAGAGAAGAGGATTCCTCTTCTCTCCACAGCATACCTCCAGTCAGTCAAAGCAAGAAAGAATATGTCATGAATGAGAACGAGACAGGTGTAATGCTGAAGATGTACGGAGGATAGGAAGTGAAGGTGGATGAGTTTAAATACCTTGAGTCAGTTATTCAAAGAAATGCACAAGAGAAGTAAAGAAGGGAGTGCAGACATGGTGGAACAGGTGGAGACAACTGTCAGGGGTGATTTATCAAAGAAGGATAGCAGCAAGAGTGAATGAGAAGGTGTAGATGAAAGTAGCGAGACCTACTGTTATGTACGGTTCAGAGACAGTGGCACTAACAAAAAGACAGCAGGCTGAGGTGGAGGGAGCACAGTTGATGTTAAGATTTTCATAGACCGAAATGAGTACATCAGAGGGACACCTCAAGTTTTTGGAGTCAAAGTTAGAGCGACAAGGTTGATTTTGTTTGGACATCCTCAAAGGAGTCATAGTGGATATAGTGGGCAAAGGAAGTTGTATGTTTATGCCACAGCTGCCCTAAATTACCAAAATCCTTTTTAATTGTTTTTGTAATAATTCATCCATTAGTATGCCCAGATTGCATTCCTGAACAAAGGAAATCGTTTTTGTGGTTCAGTGTTATGCTTCATTAATCACTGACTTCTCACAAAAGTCCAGTATGCTGTTTTAAATTTGGCTACAAAAATGAAAACTAAATAATTTTCAGTTTTAAATAAAAATAATGTTTTAGTTCTAAAGAAATAGAGAGAGTAAGAGAGATGGGAATTTAAATCAATCCTTTCTATCAAACCTAGGGTAGTTTGTCCAACTACTTTTGAGCCTCTGAAAATGGATGACTATGTATAGTTTTCTTATGCATGGTAGCAGGAATGATGATATAAATAAAAAGTTGTGAAATAAATAATACGCAACAAAAAGTTGCAAGAGGAACAAAAACTGCTTGTTTTGGTCTATATAGACATATAAGCATTCATGAAATTAGGACTCTTTTTCACTTTAAAAAAGGCCCAAATGTTGGTAGGTGCAGTGGCAGATGCATCATGACTATTGTTTTTAATAACAGCCTGAAAAAAAGGATCCATGGGATTAAAATTGCTAATTTAAATTCCTTTGTCTGCTGGTTAATGCCACTCACAGACAACTTGCCAGTTCCTCAGTTTGACTACTTCTGTCCAAACTGAAGATGATGCCAATGTAAGTCATGACACAAATTAGCAGAATTTCTTTTCTTTTGAAGCAGAAAAAAATAGTCTACAGTTTAACTGACTGAAAAACAAAGCAAAAAATCCTTTGCGCAACCAAAGACTGGTTTCACATTTGTGTCCATGTTTAAAGAGGCCATTCGTTTCCTCTGACAGCCTCAGTAAGTTTGCCTCAGATAACCAGCTTCTGTGTTGAATCAGCCATACTGCAAGTTATTCCTTGTGCAGTCAAGCATAAGTATTTTTCAACATCAAATATGAATTTTTTCCTGTCTGTTTTGCATATTTCATTGAATTATTTCATGTTTTTATTAAGTATTTACAACATTAGATTTTTTTAATGATATTATTATATTTAAAGGAGTTCTCCATGTCACGCTGCCACAAAAGAGATCTATTTTTTTCTTTTTGTTTTCTTCCTGTTCTTAAAATTGACTCATTTACGAGTTTATACGTGGCAGTGAAGAAAAAAATTTGTATTAACTGAAACATTTTTGCAGGCTGTGTAGATAATGGTCATGCATGCCATTTCATGTCCCCTGATATCGTTAAGATCAACGCTTGTTCAGGTCAAAAGTTTCTCACATCTGAAAGTCGTGTAAAATCAGTCTCATTTTAACAACATTCCTACTGTGAGTAAGATGTGTGTTTTTTGTTGTTTTAGTTTTTTTTGGGGGGGGGGGTTGCCTAGAAGACAGTGTTAATTACATTTTCCTTCCTTTCTTTCTTTTTAGCCTCAGAACTACATCAAATACTAGCTGACATTTTGGAATATTTGTTATCACTTCAGTTTTTTTCTCTTGAGCAAACATGACTGAGTGCAGTGAAAATCAAGACTGAAAAGATAATGTCTTGACCTCGATAAAAAACATTTGGCAAAATACTATCAGCTCAACGTCCACCTTTTAGTTTTTTGAAGCTTTCTGCCGTATTGCACACATGGCGATAGTTTTGATCTGAAGTTTGAGTTTTATCAGTTCTATGGAAGTACAGATGTTCACACCAGGATCTTTATGTAGCGCAACTGCACACACAACACATTGTGAAGTTGTAGTGAGCAGTTAGGCAATCATTTAAATGATTTTTTAATTGGACATAGGACAAATGCTGAAGTAGAACAATTCCAAAGCCACCCTTCTCCTTCTCCTTCTGTGTTAGCTCAATTAATCCCTGATTGGAGCTAATTACTTGTGTAAAGTCTATTTGAAATAAGGCTGGATGTAAAGTAGGCTGAGGACACTTGGCGATGTCTTCTTCACTCTTTAATGCAGTCTTCCTGCCAAACAAACCAAATATTTGATGACAGAGTGTCTAATTGCCTGCTTTCTATCTCACTCACTCTCTGCCTTTGATTAACAAGCATGGGCAGGTGCGTACTGTGCTGAAGTGTGCGTGATTTAGATTTACATTCCCACACTATAGATTATACATTAACACTTTGATAGTCGTTCTCGATCACTAAATCATACTTGCTGTTTTCCAGCCATTAAAACGCTCTGGTCTGGCTTTACTTAGGCTATTAGAAGCTGTTAAGCGGGGTGAATAAACTGTGAGCTAATGACGAGAATGCATCTGCAACATCTGAACTCCACAGCACCACATTTAGCAGCACTTAATTAATCTTAATGGTTTCTGAAATAAGCCAGCCAAACAAATATCTTATCCATAAATTACTTTTCTCTGTGCCATAACACATGTTGCCACAAAGCACCCCCTGGGGATGCTTATAAATTAATATATATGTGTGCAGTATATGTGCGCAGCCTGAAACCCTTACAGTGCAAACTGAGGCATGCGTCCTCTCTCCTAGGAAAGAGTTGTTTACCACAATATTAGCTGCCTAAATCAACCTCTCTCCCATTTCCCCTTTCTCATCATTTTCATTCCCCTCTTAAATTTTCCTCTTCTCACACCATAATTCTCTGTCTGTCTTCTTACAAGGGACCAGAAAAGAGTTGGAGCCCGCACAAGTGCAGGTTCAGTTATTTGAAGGGATGCCATTTAAATTAGTGTTGAAGTTGAAGGAACAGTTTCAGTAAGTGGTGTTTGCAGGAGTATTTTTTTTATTTATTTATTTGTTTGCATGTTTGTGTGTGCGTGCGCCGGGGTGTTTGTGTGTAGTGCCTGTCACAATGTTCTTATCACCTCCTCACACACCTGCTTCCATCGAAGACTGAGCCTCCCCTCTTCTCAAGCCTTCTCATCAAAGCCAGATCCAACCACAGTTGTCGCTTCCCTTTCCCTGCACGTGTTCCCCTCCCCCGTCTAGCTGGTTTGGCTTGTGTTCAGCAGCAGCCACTCCCCTTGTATTACAGCGTTGTCTAGGCAGTCAGACCTTGCTGGTATCATGCCATCCCCAAGAGGAAAATTCATGTGGCTCGGCGGATGTACGTACAGGTGCTGTAACTCTTGGAAGGGCTATTTGGGATTAGGGAGGATGATAAACTGCTAAAAGCACAAAGCCTTAAGTTGCTGGCATCGGGAGGGGGGGAGAGGACATTTTTCTGCAAACTACAGGTGCAAATCAGACGCTTTACCTAACAAAGTCACCGTCAATTTACGTGCAATATCATTATAAATAAACACATTGATAGAAACATAGGGTGTGTGTAGATGAATATAAGACAAAGAGTTATCCAAATGCAATGCACATATGCAATTTATTTCCACAAACACAATAGAAACAGTTGCATTATTCAGTTCTGTCTAATTAAAAGCCATGTGTGTAGGTGGCAAAAAAAGACAAAAAACAACAATTTGGTTTCCATACAACCTTTGTTTGTGCTCAGTTTTAAACAAAGCCCCTTGAAAACAGCAGCACACTTGTTTAAATTGCGCCACAAATATAAAACTACAAAGAAAATACAGCATATAAAACTGAAAATAGTCCAAATAGTGTGTTTCCAAGGCTTTTGTATGTAAATGTGTTTCTTTAAATCTGATCTAGAAGACACGTAGACTAATTCTGGATGTCAGTGTGATGTGAGCATGTGCTGTAGTGCAAAACCTTCAAGCAGAGATGGAATTTAAGGCTATTAATTCTCATAGTTTTCATAGAGGATGCATTCACATAATGCCTAGTGAATGCTATGCAGAGACAGAATTATCGCTTCTGTAACATGGCAACATTTCTTTCTGATTCTCTATTGACACCTTACCTCTGTCTTTCACAGGACTGACAGCTAATCTCTACTTGCCTTCCCGTAAAGGCATTACAGTACATTGACGAGCACTTTTATTTATATTTTTTGCTCTTCCCGTACTCTTATGTCTATCTACTATACCTTGCCATAGTTGTGCAAATTTTGCTCTTTCTTAATTAACTCTGCCAAAAGAAAGAATGTCTTTTGGTTCCTAATTAAGGGATGCTGAGGTTGTAGTATATTGGAAATGTAAAATGAGAATCTCATTTTCTTTGACTTCCTTGAGGCTGGGATTTTAGGAACAGTTCTTCCTATCACTAATCAAGCATTTGGTGTTTGGTGTGGTTATTGTATCCAGATACAACATTTTGATGATTAGTTTGATAATTGTGTGTATATATGTGTGTGTGTGTGGGCTTCTCTGTTTTATGAGAGCTGGACATTTATCCAACTCCTACCTAATGGAAGTGCAAACCTTATCTATGTATGCAATCTCAAGAACCCTACCTCCAGACAGAACTTTATAGTAACATCTGTATGTGCGGTGTGCATACACCCCCCCACCCCGTCCGTCGCTGTCTGCTCTGTCCTCCCTTGAGAGCCGCAGCATTAATAACTGTAAGTGGATAATGCCCTCGTTCGAATTCCGATCAAGGTTTAATAAGAGCATGATTCAGTCGGCTACTGGCAGCAGAAGGCACTTTGTGCTTGTGCGCGTGCGCATGCGTGTGTATGTTCTTTAAGGTAAAGTAAAGCGCATTACTGGGGTGCATTCAAAGGTTTTGGTGGTCAATTTCCAACCTTTCTCCTCACATTGACACACATCAAAGGCCTAAAAGTGTGGCGCATGACTATATCACTGTCACACTGGTGGCATGAGTCCTTAATAATGTAATCAAAGTGGCAGGGACAGATTAATGCTTATCCACCTGATCTCTGTGTGCTTGCAAACCAATGCAGGACCTCCAGTATACATTCTAGACTTAGTGTATCAATAAATGACTTTAGAACTTGTTGTCATAAACGGTTATTCCACTGGCCTTATGCTTGCAGCTATAAGGGTAGAATCTCTTTAACATAGGTAAATGTCATATAGTCCTAGATTCTTTACAGGCATCCTGTCAACAGCCAGTCTTCTAATGCAAGCAGACTGGTAGGAACTGTAACACTTAATAACATAAAACATTACAGCAAGAAGGACAGGGAAGTAAAAGTGTACTGCAGCATCACATGGAAACACTTAAAAATTATTAATGTTTCTATGTATTATGTAATATTAAGTTCCTCATGGAAGCCATGGGACAATACAGAGGGAGCATTATTCATGTTGAGAAGACGTGTGTTATGCTGAGAGTCAGAGCCATTAAACAAGCTAACTGTTCATTGCCATTAGCTCCAAATGCTCAGAGAGAAAAACCTGACTTTGACATCTAATCCTCTTACTCGGAAGCGAACTAATGCACGCAGAGCATGTAGTACATCTCATAAACAGATCCATTTTTTTAATGCACATACCTCCGATGGCACAGTATCGATGAGAAGGCTGTTTTTGTTGTCTCCCCAAACGTCTTTAGACTTCCCCACTCTGGTCCTGTCTCCCCCTCCCTCTACCCAACCAGATGGCCTCCCTCTAACAGAGCATTGACACCAGATGTGCAGTTCCAGTGTCGACTCAGGGACCAGCTGGGTTGAGTGTGCCAGTGGTTCTGTTAATGAAAATGGCTATGCTGTGTGTGTGTGTGTGTGTGTGTGTGTGTGTGTGTGTGTGTGTGTGTGTCTGTGTGTGTTTGTATTTACTGTGGTTCAGTGGCATGTGACAGTTGGGGAACTCTCTGTGGGTGAGGGTTTTTTTAGAGTGAGCCACAGTGAGATGCAGTGCAGCTCAACTCAGGCATGTAGTGCTCAACAGCTCACCCACCAAGGTTGGAACTATACAGCTACCCATCCAGAATTAACAAACTCTTTCTCTACATCTTGCTGTGCGCTTCTCTTTTTTTCCTTTTTTTTTTTTATATCTGTAGAACTGTCAGTCACAACCTCCATCTTCCCTCATACATAATTATATATTCTTTCCTCTAACCTATTTAGCAGCAAGGGGATCACTGAGCTTATTACTAATTCATGCATACTCCTCAAACAAAGAAAAGTACACACGGTCTAAGGTAGAATTTGTTCAGCTGGAACTGCTTACAATGGAATGTCTTCTTTTTGTTAAATATTGCTCTAAGATGGATTGGTCATAGATAGGATCGTGAATGCAAGGTAATACTATGATGAGCATTTCATTTTGATAAAACCTCAAGCCCCAGCTAATGAAGTTGTTACTACATGCTGCGCTCTGCCATTTATGAATTTGCTCAGAAACAATTCATTATTACAGATCGTTCCGCTGATCAATTAAATGATAAGGAAACAAAGAAAAACTGTTTGCTTCGCAATAATTCTGACTGCTTGCATAGGATGAAGACAAATCAGCTAATGGAAAATGCTATAGTGAAGAAAGCCTTCCTTAAAATTGAAAGATATTGAAGCCTACCCTTATGTGATAGCCTAGCTCATTATGCTTTGCCCCTATCTCCTAGCACCCAGAATATGAAGGGGTAGTTTAATACCTACACCAAATGGCTGACAAGGTGGATAAGACTCCTCAAGGTCTTGCATGCGCCAAAGGAAGATTCTTGTGCTTACAGGATAAATCATAGCCTTTTGAATTTCGTTTTCGAAGGGAATGTAGAGTCTACTCACCTTCATGCGGTAATATTTTGGGCTTTTGTTGAGCCAGAAGTGGTGCAGAGCAGTGACATAGGAGCGAAGGTTCCCATAGGATTCAGTCCATTAAGCCGATGGGGGCAGAGATGTGATTCCAGATATTGGAAACTCAACAGTAATCTATCTGGCTGCACCTCGCACATCCATGAATAGTTTTCAGCGGACTTTTACTGATGAAATTTGTCAATTTTCACAGGCCTTATCCTTTTGAAAGGAGTGGCACTTATCACGCTGACACACAATCAGTTAAAGCATGTGATATTAATGTGGCTGTCAAATCACCAGCCACAGCTGTGAAACAGGTCACATGAGTACAAATACACATAATGTATACACAGTATGTGTATTTGCCACCTGATGTTCATTTTCCCATATATTTGTAGAGATTATAACTAAACATGTTCCTGCAGTCTATTTGTTTAATGATGTAAGACGGGCTTTGATAAATCCGGCATTTAACACAGGCCAGAACACTAAACCCAAATACCATAACAGTTTCTTCAATATGCTCTCAGACTCTCTGTTACTAATAAATAGAAACTTCACCTAGAGGCACATGAAGGGGAGTTGCATAAACATTTGATCTCACCAAAGTTTGGTTCACCCTGAGTGGAGGATTGCTACCTCAGAATTAAACCCCAGCGTGCTGCCTCGTGCTGTTGAAATATTTGATTGTTGAACTGATAAACAGATGTTCTGTTAGTCCTTACCTGTCACTGCTTGCATGAGAAACCTAACAAAAAAGTGACTTTCAACATTATGGTTTAATTTTTAAGATTATTTGTACCTTATTACCTGAATAGAGCACTTTGCTCTCAGGGTGGTGGCTTACTTGTGGTTCTCAGGGTATTTAAAAGCAGAATGGGAGGCAGAGTCTTTTCAACTTTAAGGCCCCTCCTCTGTGGAACCTCTCTACTTTCAAGATTTGGCTTAAAACTTTAATTTTTTTTTGGATAAAGCTTATAATTAGGTCTCGATTAGGTGATCCTGAATCCTCCCTTAGTTACCCTGCAATAAACCTAGGATGCTGAAGGCTTCACATGATCCCCCACAGCTCTTCCCTCTCTGTAGATACACATTTAATCATTAGTTATTATTAATCTCTCTTCCACAGTGTGTCTTTTTGTCCCGTCTCCCTCCCCTTACCCCCATCGGGTTAAGGGAGATGGCTGCCCTTCCTCAGCCTGATTCTTCTTGTTA
Source organism: Etia nguti (assembly GCA_015106755.1). NCBI lineage: Eukaryota > Metazoa > Chordata > Actinopteri > Cichliformes > Cichlidae > Etia > Etia nguti. Next base: position 10,456 of record VUQG01002860.1, read on the forward strand.
AAAGGGAGTTTTTCCTTTCCATTGTCACATAAGGACTCACAAATACATTCACACCTACAAGCAATTCATAATTTCCAAGTCACCTAAAGTGCATGTCATTGGACTGTAGAGGGAGGTATATAACCCAAAGGGAAAACATGCAAACTCACTTCAAGCCTGAGGCCTCCTTGCTGTTTGGTGACAGTGTTTACCACTTACTGCTTGCGCTTTTTTAGCAAAGTACACTTTTTACACATTGCTCACCCTGTGGATTTCATTCAGAGATGCAGAAATAATTTATTTACACGTAGCCTCTAATATAAAGAATTTAGGGGAAAAAAGCGCATTATTAATGTGTGGCTGCTCAAAGCTCATGGTGTCAGTCTGAAAGACGATTCTCCTGCTGCTGTGTGGATTAGACTGTCTATTGAGCACACTTTGAGTGCAGCTCTGTTTATGCACATCACTGCTTCCAGGGGATGTGTGATGCTGAAATGCACAAACATTAATCTTCACTCCAAACATGGCAATAATTACAATGAACATTAAGCACAATTAAAAATTTGTACACAAAAAGAAATTTAAAAAAAAGATTTTATTTTATGGTAGCAGATGTTATATAGTCACAATATTGTATATATTCAATATCTATGAGTCAAAGTATGTAATGGCAAGGAGATATATAAGAAATGACAACTAGGTAGATGCCGCACATACTGTAAGCCAAGTAATAATTTGCTGAGGGACTGGACGCTCCAGTGGGTGTGTTGTTCCACAGCGTCTCATCAATTACATTCCCTGAGAGAAAACACCCGGCTGTTTTCTGTTTCTTCGGATGCTGGGTTTAATGGTGCTTTTCTCAAATGCCTTTGCCAGCCAGTAATTGGTGCAACTTAACAATAATAAGTGCAGTCTTTGTAGTGCAGGGAGCACAGGCTGAATACTGCTTTATTAACTATAAAAAGCCAGCTTACGTGTCATGATTGACAACTTTGTTTTTTGTCTTTTGACATCCACTGCCCTCATAGTTTTGCGCCGTAGATGAACGAAAAAACACCACAAATCATAACAAGATGGCGTTGTTATGAAAAGAAAATATTTGATCGCTTTCTACTGTTTTTGAAATTTTCATTTCAAAGCATCTGAGCGCTTACCTAGAAGATTAGAAGATTTACTAATTGGCAGTTAAGGAAACCTGTTCATTGTTTTTGGCATATAAAACCTACTGTGTTTTTTTGTTTTTTTGTTTTTTTACAGCCAATTACAGAGCTGATTTAAATTTTTGTTGTCATTTTCACACCTCAACTTTCTGGCTAAGATTGTAAGAGCCAATCACCAGTAGGTTAATAAATGCCAACCAGTTTCATGATTGCAGATTACATCTAAAATACATTTAGTGTAATCTCTGCCCAGTGAATTTAAAGAATATATTTAGGATGCCATGATTTTAGTGAATTGTGTCATTTAACGGTTTCTCTCTAGATTCCAGTTGTGCAATAAAGACGCTGTACACAGCAGGGTACAGTTTGTTTGCATTGCCTGTGTGTATGCTGCAAGGGTGTTGGTTGTTTTTCCTAATCCAGAAGATTGAGACAGGATTGTCAGTTTCCTTGCGCCGTGTACCTAGAGAATTTGAGTTGGCATCCATGTCTGTGCTTCCATCTGTCAGTCATTTATTGCGTGTCTTACACTTATGACCTTTATTCTTACAGATACGTGGCACAGATGCTGCCGTGTCTCTTTCTCTCGCTTCTTCTTCTGACCACAAACAATCGGGTCTGGCACATGGCGTCGTATGCAGATCAGACTGTAAAGTCAGTGCAACTGGCTCCAGCATGTCAGCAACAGAAAAGTGCAGCACTTGCACAGTCAGCCTCTCAAAGCAGTCATTTTCACAGAGATTTAAAGGGTTATTATGATGCTTGAAGGAAGAGAACCATCCCTCTGTTGTGCACAGTATTTCATCAGAGGGAGCACTCGCCAGTGAGTGATAGTGTGTCAGTTAGAAGCCGTGATTGACAGATTATGAAAGCATGAACAAATATGATTTGATAAAATCAGAGGAAACATTGGACTAGAAAATCAAATAGGTATTATCCTTCTTTACATGAAGAGCATCTGAGCTAACTGTACTGATGCACGTCATATGTAGCGTGTGTTTACTTTTTCCCTTTACTGCCAGGCTTAAAAGGATTTACTTAGTATTCACACTATAATTAGAGGAAGAAAGAGTGGAAGGAAAGCAACTGATAAATCAACAATAGATGGTTCAGAGAGCAAGTGCAGCTCAGATTTGTTTGTCGCTTTATTCAGTCATAGTTAGAGACAGGTTTGCAGGACATTCAAAGGGAAATCACTTTAGATGTTCCTGTTATAATACTACAAAAACATTACACTAATTTCAGAAGAAAGCAAAAGCTGAGCAGAGCATTAGCTGTCATTTTTTTGTTATTAGAATAGTGCGACTTCATAGCTTACGGCATCCTTTTTTTAAAAAAAATCAGTATCTCCTACATAGTTTTGATTCAACCCGACACATCAGTGCTGTTTACACTGAAATTATTTGTCTTTTAATAATTTAATATTAACAAATGAAAAAATAATAATACTAGGTAAATAAAAAATGTACGCCACTCCTGTCGTGCACCCCTGTTTTCCTTTAGAAGTATGAGTCCTGTCAGCACAGATGTATGTAACAGGCATGATCAAAGGTTAAGGAAAAAAAAAATACATTGCAGAGATCTGGTGTTAGATTGCAGCATGGCCAGTGATATTTAGTCAAAAGGCTGTATGATGCACCACAAAGACTGTGCTGATAGAGCCCCGCTCCAGGGCTCACGGATTCACGGCTTATCATGTCGAAAAGTGAGCGTCAGGCCAGTCTGCTGCCTTTAGCCTACTTGGCAGCCTGGTGGCTGTTGCTCATCTGTCCCCAAGCCAGTGTGAGCACATCACCGATCTGGACCAGGATTAAAGGACCTAATACTAACAGCTGTGCTGAGATTAGCCGTGTCAGTATTTACAGTTATTTTGTCAAGCAGTGCACCACACGCTCTGCTCAAATAATGAACTGTGATTTTTGATTTTCCTGGTCTGTTTTGTTTTACATTCTTGTCGCTGGATTCATCGTGAAAAACGACATGCGGTTTTTTGTGTTTAGGGAGGGATATGTGGAGGGATTCAGGGAGCATGGTTTGATGGAGATAGACAGGTTAGATTGCTGTGAAACAGAATAATGCCTGGTTACGTGGATAAACAGAACTTTCTGAAGAGTTGAAAGACGCCAACTCCTTTGTTTTGTTTTGCAAAAATGTACCACAGATGGAGAATGTGAGGGGAAAAATAGAAGACAGAGCATGAAGAGAGACATGAAATTGAAATGTGGATGTCAGCAGCAAGAATATGTTGATGAACGGAGCAGATTTGTCTTATGTGTGTGAGAGAAAGATGGAGGTGTTAGGTGTGATTGTGTTTGCACATGTACCTCCACGTGTGTGGTTGAATATGCTTGTGTGTGTTCGTGCAGGAAAGGACGCTCTCTCTCAGCTGAGACTGATCACCCCATGATGGGCTATCACTGGAAGATTGGTCTGATTCTCCATACCTATCTCTCTATGGAAATGTCATATATGAAAAATTGATGCCATTTTCTGAAGTGGCACCAAAGTCTTTCTTCTCATAGATAGTGCTGTTTAATCTGCTTTATGTGATGGAGGATATACAGAGGGATCATAGGAAGGTACTGGAGGTAGCAAGTATGGATCAGCCACCAACACTTGCTCCCTTCCAGTCCCTGTGTACATACAGAGTATGTACCTGGTGACCTGGGGCTTACCAGAAGGTGTACATAGATGTGATTAAATGCAGTTTGTGGTGAATAATCTCCTAAACTGCTCCAGGGAGTATTTGTATCGACTCTAGTTAGCTATGGCAGAAGCTTAAGAATTACTAGGAGATATAACTGGACTCTTATCCTTCCTTGTTCAATCTGGATTTTCGCTTTGAAATGCTTAATGAGGTTATGACTAATACATCGGCATTGTTTGCAGGCAGTTTTAGCTTGGCAGATCTACTGAATCAGTGTAAATATTAGGTGTTAGGTGTGATGGTTTTTGTACCAAGGAATGAAAAATAAGTTGAATTTTGTCCCGTTAAGTTGATTTTTTTTTTAACTGTTAAATTGCCTATCTAGATTCTAGTGAAACTCTTAGCTGCTAAGAAGTACATTTAGGCTTGCTGATGGTGAACCATTTTCATAAGAAATTATTTTTCAATTTTTGTTTTTTACTATGATTTTTATTATTATTATCATTTTAATGAGGATTGATTGATAATAAGGTCCAGTGCCGCACCTTGTTGAAAACTTGAGGCCCATAGAAGAGGGTCTCATGTGGCTATATAGTATTGATAACTCACCTATTGAAAGTTAAAGAGCTTAGCTGCTAGCTGTCTGCTAAGTTTCCCTTGGCTAATTTGAGATACTGAATTCAACTTCTGTCCCATGTTTGTGGTGTTTTGGGAGAATCTTTAATATAATTGTGTAGTGTGCATTTTTGATTTTTGTTTCTAACTAGCAGATATCTGTGTCTGTATTTTCCATCCATTCAGTCTGTGGTTACAGTTTGCTAACCAATCTAAGTCCCGTTAGCTTATGACTTGGCACTAGGACAGGGCAATATGGCATAAAATATTTATCATGATATATATTTGAAAATTTGCGATAATCATATAACTGATGATATAATTGACAGACCAAATACTTTACACTTCCACAACTTTATTAGTGCAAAAAGAACCCATCAATGTATTTTCACTTAAACAAGCAGCTGTTTTTTATGTGCATTAAAGCTATATAAAAATTTAACAGTGCAAATGCAAATTCCTTGCTGACAGTTTAACCAAAAGGCATTTCCAGTGGAAATGGGCCGACATATCCTGAGCATAACCATGTATAATACCCACAAAACTTAAAAAGAGGTAATACACACACAATACGGTAATATTATGTTGAAGCACAGTACGTATTACTCCGCGAGGCTCCTGACTACGGTAACCGTAATGCTCCAACAATCCATCAAGCGGTGCGGCTTCGTAGCTTACCAAAGTCGTACTAAAACATTTTTTGACAGATTTTTGAGCGCCGTGTACCACATAAAATCAGTTCGAGGTCAGTAAGC
>VUQG01002864.1:10545-23955 GCA_015106755.1 Etia nguti
TCACGCTTCCGGCCTTCTCGGTCTTCAAAGGACCCGGCCCACGTAGACCGCGAAGGATGCGGCCGCGTTCTCGCAAAAGTTTTGCAGGATATCGCTTCATTTTTTTTCCTCCAATGTCCCTTGCGGGGCTCCATAATAAAAGTGATACTAGGACATGTTGAGGTGATGTCATATTAAAATAAAGGAATCCATGTCTGAAAAGTGGCTTGACAGATGAAACCACGGTTTATATAGGATGTTTAATAAGAACTGCTGCGTATCATTGGCTCACATCTGTTTAGTTTTTTTTTTTAAAGCATATTGGCATGTCAACATCTTTCAGTTCAAAGCAGGGTTTCAGCAGGGTTACACTGTTGACGTTTTCATTTGTGGAAAATGGAACATTGCTGCCAGGCTCATTGATTTGTTTCAATGTTGATGTTGTGTCATTCAGACAAAGGCGAGCAATATATTAATGTTCTGATTGGCTTCATTCAGACATGATGAGACTTTTATTACTGACCTGCACACTCCAGAATGATTGGTATTTAGTCTTGTTTAATACCGCTTTCTGTAGCCTCTTTAATATATATATGAGAGCACACATGCACTGTGTGCGATGTTAGGCTGGGCCTTATTGTAAAAGTATAACTGGTTAAAATCTGTGGGTTGGGTGCCCTGCGTGGAGGTTTTATATGTTGATGTGTTTTTTTTTATTTATATTTATTATTTGTTTGTTTCTGTTTTTTTTTAGATTAAGATGCAGGAGTTACGGATTTTTGCCAGATTGAACATGATGGAATGAGCCTTATCAATATTTATCTATTTATATGTAAACCAATACTAATGCTATTTAGTTTGACTTGTAAGTTTAATGAAGCCAGCTTTTAAACCAAAATCATTTTGCAGTCTCTTTGTTTGTTAATTTGTTATCAGGTAAAAGAACTGCTTTCTGCTGGGGCTTGTCTCAGCTGATATTCTTTACATGTGTCATCTGTCAGGTCATTATTTCAATTGACGGCAGTATTTCACACAGTAGTTTGCAATTTGCTTGGCCAACAACTTGGCTCCAAACCACCATGTTCTGCACTCACTGCTGACAGTTTTGGATGGTGATAAAGATGTATCTGTGATGAGGAAATATTGGTCTTAGGCTCTAAAATAAATGTGGGTTAATACTGCTCTTTTTCCTTTTTTTATTAATTGATAAATTGACCAGAATTTAAGGATAAAGCAGGCTATGGAGGCAGAAACAGCAGCTGTAACATGCTTATTTCTCTGAATGGGCTGTTCAGCAGGGGGTGGCACGGTGGTTAGAACTGTTGCCTCACACCAGGAAGGTCCTGAGTTCAATTGCACCATCAGGCCGGGGTCTATCTGTGTGGAGTTTGCATGTTCTCCCCGTGTTTGCGTGGGTTCTCTGCGGGTACTCCGGCATCCTCCCACAGTCCAAAGACATGCAGTTAGTGGGGATAGGTTAATGGGAAAACTCTAAATTGCCCGTAGGTGTGAATGCGGGAGTGAATGTGAGTGTCTGTGTCTATATGTTAGCCCTGCGACAGACTGGTGACCCGTCCAGGGTGTACCCCGCCTCTCGCTCTAAGACAGCTGTGATAGGCTCCAGCCCCCCTGCGACCCTGAAAAGGATAAGTGGAAGCGGATGGATGGATGGATGGGCTGTTCAGTATTATTATCAACATTTAAGTTTTAGAGAGCACTTTTAAGCTTCGACAGCGTCTTGGGCCAAATGTAACACTTGAAAAGAAGAAGTCAGTTTTGATTTTTAAACATTCTTTTTGTCGGTGAGTGTTGTCCAGCAGATAAATCGCAGAGCTTCTCCTGGTAATAGTTTCCTAAAATAAAATAAAAAACCTACTGCCTTTTATCTTTTACTCTCAAGTACCCTCATATGCTGTTCATATTACTGGCCTGGTTCCAATATACAGTAACTCCTATCCTATAATATAATACCGTAATTATAGGACAAACTCATTATCTGTGACAGCTCTAATCCTGTAAGCTGTTTGACACACTTTCTCTCTGCTTCATCTATGGTAAACATGCAGGAAACGCTGAACTCCTTTCCTGTCAACATAAAAGATTTCCTCTGTTACAGTAAAACATGTTAGAGGAGGCTTCAGAAAGCCCTGCAGGTTTAAGTGGGCTGATCAGATACATGTAGGGCTGACTGATGCTGTATAAACAAACTGTACAGCAGGGACCACTCATCACTCAGATAATTCTATAATTTATGCATCAGCTTTGCCTCCTGTTCAGTATAAAAAGTACTTTCCCATCATGACTCTTTTCAGTGTATCAGGAAGCTCTTAGGAGACTGCAGAGTATGGAACTGTAGCCAAACAATAAATAGAGGTTTCCAGTTAAGGATTATTGTGTGTAAGTCTTGGTGCCAAGTGACACACAGCTCAGGGATTTACTTCCAACTACAGCTGTGTTTTTACTACCAAGATTAACATTAACATTGAATTTGTTATCCAATAAATACTTAAGAGTCAACAGAATCCATTGGTATCGTCTTTTCTCTGATAAGCCCATCTTTATTCACATTCTGATATTACCTGACCAGACCAAAGACCATATTCAGACAATTTTTCACACTCTGCCAAGAAATAATTACATCTGAAATTACCCTTTCCTTACCTCAAAATAACCCTTTTCAACCAACTTGCTTCTCTTCCTGTGATTTTCATCCTTTCATTTTAAAATAAATGTGCGAGGATTTTTTTTACCCCATGAAATTTGTGCCTTCTTCTTTTTAAAAGGACAGATTTGCATTGGTGTGAAAATTGAATAAAAAATGAAAAAACAAAGGGACGTGAATGGCAACATGTAGACCTGTCTCAGAAGTTCGACAGCCAAATAAAACTGAAGCTTTAAGTTAACAGCCTGTTATCGACGTTGTAATGTCAGCAGCTCAGTAACATACGTTCAAGGATGCTTCAGTTTTCAGTCAACCTGCTGCTAACTAAACTAGCTAGGATACGTAATTATTACATGTTTTGATTGGTAACCAGTAAAGTAACCAGTATAGCCAGTTAAGTTTTGTTTTTAAATTACACATTTAAGGTTTGAAGTTGTCTTGTAGTTCGAGTGTCTTCACCACAGGGAGGAATAAAGCTTTATTATTGGATAGGTAATCATATTGACAGTAGGGTTGTGACCGTGATAATACTGCTATACATTTTTTACATTATATAAAAGTACCATATGGCAGCGTTATTGCTATAGCAAAAGTATGCGTTTACACACCCAAGTGCACACTACAGTGAGACAAGTCCTGTCATGTCTGAGTTAGATCCACGTGTCCAACTCCAGTGACCTAAAAAGAGAGCTACTTCAACAACCTCCAACAAAACACAGTACTTTGCAAAATATGCAAGAAAACTGTTAGCTAAACCGAAAGTCTCAACCCAAGATGCAACATCCCAGGTTGAAAATATTTTTCAGTTTTATTATGTTTAAGCTTAGGTTGTACTCCATTGTAGATATAGACAGCTGGAGACCTGAAGGCTATGTCATTCCCATTTCTTTGAAGCCTGATAGTTTGTGCATTGTAATGTTAATTTTCCATGGACAAGCCCAGAAATCACAAAAAATAGGCAGGCATGCTAGAGTCTGCAAAGACACCAAAATATTGTTATTGCAAACTATTTTGAAATATCGTGATATCATCTTGAGGCTATATCTCATACCCCTTATTGACACATCCCCAGAAGCCAAGAAACCAAAAAAGCTCAATTAAATCATTGCTTGTACCATTACTCTGATTTGTATCCTGTTTGTTTTTACATTTTTTTTAATTTTTTCCCATTGAAGTCAGGCTTAGCTAGCTTTTAGCAGTTTTTTTTGTGTGTTTGGAGATTTCCGTTACTGGATAACTTTTATCTGTGAAGAAAAGTTGTGTTTGTTTTTGGGAATTTGTGGACTAAGGACCACACGCCACATTTTATTCTTCCACTTGCACCTGTATTGATGAAAAAAATCCATTAGCAAGCCATTAGCTTCCACACTGTATCATTTTGAATAAAATAAATGTAGGTGAGAGCTTGTAGGCAGGTAATTGAAATGCCATTTAAGTAAAGTGCTAATGGTGTATGGCATTAATGGAACTGGACTGAAGTCATCAACATTACAGATGTCAGGAACAAACTATACTTTGACATGTCGGGAAAGTTTTTTTCTTTTTTAAATTTCGAATGCCTCCATTAATTAATGTCTTTCAAACTGTCACCATTAGCTTTTTCATTCCAGCATCATCTGCTGAACTGATTACATCACATCTTTGTCTGTCATATCTTTTAGAGCAATAGATCCCTTCACTTTGCAGACATGTGTGCTGTTATCAGGACTTCTCACTTTTAATTTCCTGTCTCTGTAGGTGATACACATTCATTCAGACAGCCCATGTCTCCGTTTTCCTGCGCCACATATCTCTGGAGTGTATTTGTTTTCCTAACAAAAATGAAAGCATGGAACGTGTCAGCTTGAGCGAGCATGTTATTATAACATTGCCAGAACAGAGGTGATGGACGAGGCAAATGAGTTGTAAAGCTTTCCGTTCAGGGTTGTCGGACTGCAAAGTGTGAAATTTAAAATGTGTTGCATTTTCTGGGAGCTTCTGTGTTGGATGTTTTTTTTGAACTGCTGTTTCCCGTTATGCCCAGATTAGATCATGTCCCACCATCTGTTTATCTATGACCCATATAGTGCTGTCCCATGGTTTGCTGATAAACTGCTGAGCCTTTAAGAGAAGATGGGGAAACAAGTGAAGAATCCGTTTCTTATTCAACTTGAACTGATAGTGGTACTGAGATTGTGTGAAATAATTTTACTGCGAATGTCAGGCTGTGAGGTAAAACAATGTCGATGAAGTTCTGGTCATGAAAAACAAGATTATTTACACATCCTCTACCAGTACGACTGAAATTAAAAGACCTTTAAACTGAAATAAGTGTTTCAGTCTTGCACGAAATCTTAGTATGGACGGGTCTCCAATCCATCAAAGGGCCAGTATACAGAGACAGACAACAACACTCAATCCATATCTAGCGCCAGTTTAGAATTGCCAGTTAACCTAACAAGCATCTTCTCGTACTACAGAAGGGAGCATTAGTACCTGGAAAATAAAATACAACCCACATAAACTAAACTATGTTATAGAATTACCATTGCATTCAGCTTGTTATTCAACCAGCCTTCCCTTTTATCTACAAGTCTTCCTTTTTAGTGTGTTGCAGTACTTTTCTTACACTCTTCATCAGTAGAGTCTGGCCTCTATGGTTTTGCACTTTTATTAACATTTGTGTTTGGGGTAATCCAAACCATCAGATTTTTTTCTACAATGTGTTCCAATTCAAGTGATAAAACATTTGACCTTGGTTCCACAATGGTTTCCACATAAAGTTAATCAGGAATCACTGAAGTAATCAATAAATAACCTGACCTACAAGCAAAATGGATAATGTCATTAATGTCAATTAAATCCCATCAATATCCGTTCCTGGCTTGGAACAATGGAGAACAAGAGCCTTAAACTATCATTTCAAAAGGAACATCCTTCCATGCATACCCACACCCATACACACTCATTAAAATGTGCTAAGAAATGTTCTATTCCTTGGAAAATATCCAAGTAGATAATGGAAGACAATGCCCCCTCCACACACAGGAGTCCCTCAGCTGAGTCTAAAGATTGGTCTTTTGAAATTTCCTGAGGAGACAGGAGTGATTAAATGGTGCCCTCTCATTAATCAAAGGATAGATGTGCAGCAGAGCCTGAAGTCATGGCTTTCTTCTCGCTGTGCCCACTGTGTGATATCAAAGAGGTGCTACAGTCTGAGAGCCGATTAAACATGAATGAAACTCAGTGCTGCAAAATGCCCCGGACCTACCAAGAAGTTCAAGCTCATTTTGTTCTCTCTCACTGTGACTATCCTGTCTTACTCATAGGCCAGTTTATTTCTTGCTAACCCTTACTGCCAAACCTTTTGAACTGAGTGACTTCAGTGTTTAATGAAAGCAGCGATGCACTACTAAATCTTAAATTATGACGATTTATGATCCGAAGGGCCTCATGGCTTCACCTTGCTATTTACCATTATCCTCAGTTAAAGTTGAAAGATTTAGGATAAGCCATCAGGGATATCCTCTAGTAGTTTTGCATCTCAATCTGTGAATAGCTTGATGTTGAGAGCAGCCTTTTATTGTGAATTACCTTTAGGCTGTTAAACAAGTCTTTTTGAAGGCTACTGATAATAAAGCAAGCCTTTTTCTCTTTACTTACAAAGACAGCTCCGTGCAATTTGCTTCCTTTTGCAGTATTTCCCTCTTTATTATCTTCTGCTGCCGTGATGACCTAGATTCCCCTTAAGAATTTTTAATTTGACCTAAAATATTTTCTCAAATTCTTCTGTATTGAATTAGGAAATCACAAATAAAGTTTGATAGTGCTTGACACAAATCCCCGTGTGTTTTGTTTGATTTGTAAGCTGCTGAAAGTGCTGGGAAATGCCAAAAGTCTCTTGAGTTTTTATGCTCTTTTTAACAGATATTCATGTTTGCCTACAGAAAGAGATACAATTTAATGATATGGGGGAATAAGAGTATAATTTTACCAACTTATTTAATTGTTGTTATCTAAATTGTGATTCATTTCAAATATGAAATTACAAGCCAATTGATCTCTGGGTTACCATAATAAAATAATCACAGATCTGATCGCAGGTTTCATATGAACCTCTGTAACTATGTTACATGAGCTTTTTTGCTAATTTATTAAAAAATCTCTAAATCAGGTCAATAATTTTGGCTTCTTAACACTTACCTCACTTTTGCTGTATTGAGTCCTTTGATGCATCCAGCAGAAAGACAAGAAACAAATGTTAAAAAAAATAATTAGCACAATCCCATGTAACCCAAACAATAATAAATAAATAATTAATAATTAATACACTGATATCACTGTTTAGCTAGCTTGACAACTTAGCTTTCATTTAAGTTTGATACAGTCAAGTTAGCTTAACTAGAAGTTCCAGGTCAGAGATTATAATAATAATAATAATGTATGCTTAAAACGTTAATTTTAAATAAAATACAGAACCACAATATCGGATTTTCACGACACAGTTATCATGAGCATTATTACAGCAACTTTAAAAAAGGACTCTCAGACTTTTCAAGCTAACTTTTTCAGTGTCAGTAGAGCGAGTTGCTCTTGTTCGTTTTCTCTTCCTCTGTAATTTTGGTTGTCAGTAGTAACTATACACTGTGTTACTGCAATCCTTTATGAAAGGTGTTAGTTGTGTGTTACTGCAGGCAGTAACTAGCATTAAGGTTTAATATTGGCACATATGTTAAAGTGTCAGCTAACTTAATACTACATGACATCAGTATTTAATTTTGTTAGATATAGCAGTGACAATACAATCTTCCTTTTTCATAGTTAAGTCACAGACCACATGCTTCCAGGCATTTTTCACAGCTTTCACAATAATTTAATAAATGTTTAGAAACAGAAGTATTTAAATTATAGTTTGTTAGTTCTACATTTGAAATAATTATCCTTATGTAAGAAATAAGTGTTCACTCACTGAACTCAGTTGAAATAAGCAGTTTAATTATTCAGGTGACATGACAGCTACCCTACTTGAATATTCTTCACTTTCTTCCTCTGGTGGGTTGAATGGTCATTGCTGTACATGTAAACATTAATATTTAATTCTCATGTAAGTTTCTGCTTTGTAAAATTAAGAAGCTAGGATATCGAGTGTTTTTGCTCAGACCACATTTCAGTATATACCGAAGACTAGTATAAATATTGTTCTAGGTGCTTTCATCAGCTCGTGCCACTGCATGTGGAGGGTGAGGAGGCGGCTGCTCTTAAGTGACATGTTGTTTGCGAGTAGCAGGCACCCTGGGAAATGTTTCACATAATGGTGCATGTCCCCCTTTTCTTAGTGGATGATTCTGATGCCACAGCAATAAACCTGAGGCACGTTGTTGAAATGGGTTTATCAAATGGGCCGCTGATGTTAAACTAAAGGGCATGCTGCACAGTATGGAATGTATTGTGCCTCAGGGAACTGAAACTGATTTTTGTGCAGTGTTACTTAATGTAATCTTTGTGCTGACTTAGCACTATTGCAGGTTAATAAAGCCTATACATCATTTTTTTAACATAAAGGATTTCCTTATGCATTCTTAAGTATTCATGAAGCTTCTTATGGCCTGCCCTGCTCTCAAAGGCACTGTTATATGTTTTTAAATTAAAAGTCTAGCGTATAGACACTAATCTGTCTGGAAATAGGAGTCATTTTCTGACATTTTAGTTTAATGTCAACACTAGAAGCTTTTGTAGGGGAGGAATGTAATGTTATCTACATTATTTTAGATAGCATAGATAACTTATTCCTAGCAGGCCATACAAAGTATTTCTGACACTGAAGACAAAGTAGCAGTCATTAAAGACATGTGTTATAAGCCAAAACACTGCTTAGCAGTCTTTAATGCCAGATCTACACTGAATATATAGCATCATCAGCACATTTGCACAGCACTACTTCCTGTATAGAAATCTGAATTGATTAAAAAGTTCCATCCGACACTTATGAGAGGGACAGCAAGTGATGTGTCCTTGGTATAGACATTGTAATGCTAATTTATACTGTAATAGCTCTGGAAAGATGTGTTCATTAATTCGACACACAGCAATGCCTAAAAATTTTGGAGAGGATTTTTTTTTCTTAATTTGAACATACATACAACATTTTCTGCAAGAGTCTGTAATGAATTTGAATAGCAGCAGAAAAAAACAATCCTCAAACTGTACATTAACAGCACAAGTTTGAACGTAATAATATTGCTACCACATTCAAATAGTGGTTTGTAATCTAGTAGCTCCATCTCCTTGCTGATTCTTCTTTAGCCCTCAGGCACAAAATTCCAGTTTAACCTTTCAGGAATCGTCACTAGGAAGGTTAGCAGTTAAAAATAGTGAATCAGTGCCCATATCAGCAATCTGTTCATTGGTGAGAGGTGGACCAATTTTTTATTATTATTATTTTTTTAAATATTTTCTCAGTTTAGTGGTCCACCTTAAGAATTCAGCTCAAAGTGCAGTTGTTGAAAATGATCTCAGTCTCTCAATTGAAATCTCTGTCAATGTCTTTGAGTCCCATTGAAAGATGTCATGGCCGATGTAAATCTCTCGTAGATGTAGTGCACCTGTGTAGAAGTTTACACTCGAGTCCAGTAGCTTGTAAGGTAAGATAGTAATGTTGTTAATTCCTCACCAGCAGCATCACACGATACAGGTTGTGCATCCTGATCACTTAATAGTCTATTAGCACAATATCCAAATTGATATTTAAAGCATAGTTGTTCAGACCAGCTTTTTGTTTGTTTTAATATAAAAGTCACCTCATAAGCAATGTAGTGTTTTTGTTTGGAACAAGTGAGTGTGCGCAATTTAAAGATAATGATGGGAGCCATTTGGAAAATATCACCGACCTGCGATATACGCAGTATTCAAGGTGACACAAAGCACCTCTAATAGCTTTTAAAGCTATTAAAGGATCAGAATCAGATTTTTGTTTGTTTGTTTTCTCAAGCATGTCACACTACGACAAATTTTCTCCCAGCTGTCGGGGTCTCTCTGGTGGTACAGTGAAGCTGAAAGATCTAAAATGACAATGTGAAACTAGGAACTAAAGCAAAGGATGCTGTTTAAGTTAAGCTGAGTTTCAGGCAGCGCACATGTCCCTCGAGCAAACACTGTAGCTGAACTTCACCCCATTATGTAGACTTTAGACAAGCAAAAGTATAAGCAAATGTATGCGTTACTCATCCATCAACCCCTCTGCTTTGTTCAGCTGCTGAATTCATTATAATTTAATTTTTAGAAATTATAGTGATAAAGATCTTAAAAGCACAGACAATGTTGTCATAAATATCAATAAATGAATAATTTGTGGATCAGTTGAATCATTTCAGGCCTTCCTGTACCTGCAGGCTTTCTGTTCGGTATGACTGATAAAAGTGTCTAATTGCATTCAGCGCTGTTAAAGGGTCGTAAAAGTTTGACGTTAAATGTGGTGAGCACTGAAAACCAGCCACCCAGGATATATTTGAGCACTTTAGTAGCATCATACACAGACTTACAGAAAGCTGCAGTGCCATATATATAAATGCCTGTGTCTGCCAATGCTGCAAGTCACGCAAATTTTACCATACAGATTGAATATACTTCCAGCTCGCAAAGTTGGGTAAAGGGACTCCATACCTCATTATAACTGGTGTAAAACGTGGTCCTTGGGATATATTACAGGCTGTGTAAAGCAGCACACCTTGATGAATTGGACTGATGCTGCAAAAGGCTTTTTTTTTCTGTTCTGTATCTAAATAGAATAATCATTCTCTCCCACCAGTTCTGCTTCCCAGCATTCATTTGTCATCTCTCTCATGCTTGTAGCATGGGTTGGGGTTTGTTTCCAGCATCAAATAGAGCCTGTTGTTCCTGGCACCCAAGATTCATTAGAGTAAAATTGTTTGTCAGGAGCATCAAGGAAATCATGCTGATTCCTGCAGACGTCATTGCTTTCTCACGCATTGCATGTAAGCACACTAAAGAAAGAAACACTAGCTGGCTGATAAATGTCTTTGTTAGTGTTCCCTGATGATGATGCCTTTTGTTGTGGCCCCAGTCCTTTAACTATTTGTCAAATCACAGTCCCATGAGAAACTGGAGAATCCCCAATCTCAGCACTATTTTCAGATGTTCCCCATTCCAAGAGACGGCCGCTTCACTTTGCAGCCATCACTTTTTGTTCTTTCTTTGACAAAGTGCACATTTTCCTCCAGGGGAAATGTTTCTCTTGTATGTTCTCTGACAGCTCTGGATATTCAGACTGCAAAACTCCAGCATGGTGATACTTTAGACCTGGGCTGAGGAAACTATCCCGGCTGATGACATTGTTTCATCTGATCATTTCAATACAGGACCCAGGAAACCCATTTGTAAAGCTGTAAAGGGTTGTCTCCATCTAGTACCAGAACTCTTTGGGAAAAGTTTAGCTTCTATTTCAGAAATCATCCGAAATGACGTCAGTGAACTGGTTACAGCATCCTCGCGTCTGCCAACCCAGCCAGTCTGTGATGCTTTATGCAAAAGAGCCACAGGGGGAAGAGAGGCAAAAGATCTAACAGTCCAACTCGTCAGAGCTCTTTTTTTGTTCTGTTTTTTGGAGGCAGTTTGTTTCCCTCTGGAGGATTTGTGGATTTCTGAGTAAATAAGCCAAACGTCTATAAGAGGACCTATAGGAATAGAACATTAATTTAGTTTAATCCAATCCAAATCCAAAGAGAATTTTCTTTTCTTTTACTTGACGGTTATGACTAATGCTAATTATTTAACCACCCTTCACAAAAGCCTGGGGGTTGGTTGAATTGTTAGTTTTGCTTGTGAAGGTTCCCAACTGAATCTTTTGAATATGAAGCAAAGGTTCTTCAGTGCTTCCTGTCTTACCTGCTTTAGCATAAGCTACACTGAAGCACACCTTTATGAAAGGAGCGGAGATAAAGTCATCAGAATTCTTATGAATAATTCTTCAGATCTTTCCGATCTTTCCTTGATCGTATGACATTTTCAGTCGACTTCAAGAGAGTGTGATTAGGAGCACACAGAGGTAGTTCTTCAGATTATTTGACTGCAAACATGCTCTGCTACAGAGAGCCTGGAAAGGGGACTGGTGTCAGGTTTCCAGAGTGTCTTCTGTTGAACTGTGGTCATAAGCAGTAGCATTAGCAGCCAGAGCCGGATGTTTTCTCATTAAAGCACATAAGGATATATCAAATTCTCACAGTATGGGGAAGCGAGGTCCTTGATGATTTTATCATGAGCACCAGTTCAAGTAATGAAAAAGAAGAATTGAATAGTTGATTATGCAGTAACCTGTGAGAAGTGTTTAGCATTCTAACAGACTTTCAAGTAAATGTTTAGTTAAATTGCAAACTGTGTCTTGTTTCCACGTCTTCCCTTCTCAAACTTTGGTGCTTTTCCATGTCTTACATGATAAACTTTTAGGATGGTTTTAACTACTTAAAAAAAAAAAGTGTCATGGGGATTTTTCACTTTCTTCCAAATTTTCCTGAATTAATTAAGAAAATAACGAGTCAGCTACTAAATTTACACCTACTAGATTTTACACAGGAGAAAAATGTAATTACTCATCCAATAATATTCCTTGGATGAAGACGTTGAGGAAACTAGAAAAACTGCCCCTGGAGCTGGGTGTAGGAGGGTCTATAACAAAACAACTCAGAAAAGCTAAGAGGCATAGGATGGAAAGTGGGGCAAAACCCACTGGGGTCCAGTGTGATATGAATAAACCAGATCAGCCAAGGACAAAGCAAGAAGAAATCAAGGCAAAGCAACAAGAATCCAAACACAGGACAGTCGTAATAAGTCAGGCAAGATAACTGAAACTCCGATGAATAGAATAAAGACTGATTTTCTGCGGGACCTCTGATGGAAAACTACATCCTAATGGAAAACCTTCTCAACGCTAAACCCCACAACCTTCCACTCCATTGAAGTCATTACGGGCTTTGTCGACTCGATGTGTAGTTACATTTCTCAGGAGGTGCACTTCAGGTTATGGCATAGGGTTTACAGCAGTTTCTGGTTACAGCGTAGATTTCTCTTACAAGTCTAAATCAGACATAAGCCAGCTATGGAAGAAACTGAAACTAAACAAGGTAAAACAACAAGGAACCAAGCATGGCATCAAGGAGGTGACGGTGAAACTGAAAATAAAAACAAAGCAGAGCGGCAGATAGAGGCGTTCAGGGAGAACAAGACTTGATGGAAGAACTGATGAGGGAAGAATGAGATCCTGCTCTAGTTAAACTAGCGTGAGTTCAGTGACTCAAACTTGTTAATGTATTGTCGTCAGTTCTACGGAGAAGTTGTGTCTTCAGTGCTTCTGCCAATTATGACTAAATGTTGATCGTAGCAATATGAGAAAATGTGAACTAAATCTTGATGTTTAAAAGAACTGTATTGAGGTTAAGAGAGCTGCACTTCCTGAAAAGTCAGCACACAATGGAAACATATCAGTGTTGTGAGACGCACTCGCTCTCCTCACACTGTCACTAATGGCTTGTTTGTTTGCAGTGAACCCTGACCACCCACCACAAACCAAATTTCCCTAATTGAATAATAGTTGCTTTCACACAGCTCAAGTTCTCCAGTGTCAACTTTATCCTCAGCAAACAGTTTGTGCAGCTACTTGGAGTTAGCACACTTGACATTCATCACCTCATCAGATCACAAAGAAACTGCCCCCTCGCAGCTTGGCTAATATGACTTTGGTTGATTTTTGTTGTGGCTTCTACATAAGTGGCACTTAAAAA
>VUQG01002864.1:26086-57581 GCA_015106755.1 Etia nguti
AACCACACATCCTGAAATTTTTAACCCTTTCGTGCATGAATTATGATAACCTCAATCAGGATTTATTTCTTAAGTATTTTTATTCATCTTTAGGCATGAAAAAAAGATTTTTGAACTTCATTTTTTTAAACGTACCTCCTGAGCCATTGCTCGTGGGTTTCCAAGCAAGCCAGAATAGTTTAACTTCACTTTTTGCCCATGTTGTTTAAAAACTTTAAAATCTACCTTAGTATCTCTCTGCAGGCTAATTTTTCTGTCAACACCGGACACCCAAGAGCATGGGTTTGATCCCCGACAAGTATACTGACCTCCTGTTGTCTCGTTTTATCTTTTAAATTTTTATTCCTCTTCTCCGAAGCACTTTAGTCTACAGAGAAGCAACATCATCCTTCACTATAGCAGCTCACCCTGTGACACACATTCAGAGCACTCCCTTGTCTCCCTCCACATCTCTATTATAGCTGCCATAATTCCATCCAGTTAAGAGAAAAACTGAGGTTTAGGAGTATAAATTGCAGCTTGTACCGTACCTGTTTCTCCACTGTTGTCACTCTTGGGCTACAGTCGCTCTCTCATGTCATCTGTGGCTCTCTGAATTACACAGTCGTCAGTAGTTGGCTATTCTCTTTTTCCTTGCTTATATTGCTAGTGTTTGGCATTCTGTAGTCTAAAAAGAGCAATTTACTGTTAAGTTCTCACGGATCAAAGTATTTAATTTGTGAACACGTTTTAGTAGATGGCCCGAAGTCCTGACAATCAGGCTTTTAATTTGGGCGGAATTTCTGTTTATCCGTTGAGCTCGTGAACTGTGTTACCCTCGTCCAAATGTGAAGAAATTGCTGTTAAGTGCTGACATTGTGATCTTCATTACACTCGAGCTGCTCACTCCTAGAGACGGTTGGTTTGGGTTGTAAAGGGAAAGCTGAGGCTGTTATCTCCATGTGTGCATGTTGTAAGTTAGACTCCATGAGGTTTCCAATTACAACGTCTGCACCCGAGGGCCCAGTTTGAGGTAATTGCTTTTAAGGATTGCCCGACACCCCGAGGCCTGCTGTAATGACACTGTATCTCTCCTCTATGTGCTCAAATTATTCTATTTGCATTTATTAAAGCTGTTTTTGTGAACCCATAGATAGACAGAGCGTTGTTTTTGTTTTTTCTCTCTCAGTCTCAGTAAAGGCGAAGCTTTCATATCTGTCCCCTGCTGCAGGGCATGTTGACGCTCGCTGTAGATTAATTAAACGTCTACAATTACAGCAGGAACTTATGCAGGTGTCTGACATTCAGGGTGAAAAGGAAACAAACAGCCTAATTGAATCAAGCTTGTCACTTATAACTGATTTACCTCTGTGACTGATTTCATATCGCAACTCTGCTGGCTGCCTTCTCTTTTTAACTTGCAGTCAGAGCTGTTTCTGTTACCCAGGGCTTTGTGATTATGTGTTTTGTCAGGTACAAAGGCTGTTCGGCAGCAGCAGCCAGCACAGTTGTTTCAGTGACAAAGCCTCCATCTCTTCCTATAATCCAGAGTTTTTCCTCAGACAAACTGCTGCTGTCGGAGTTGTTATAAGGTCAGCTGTCATATTAGCTGAGGAGGTAAGGTGTGTGTGCTGGTGTGAGCGTGCAAACCGTTTCTTCTAGACAGTGTTGTATAGCAGCGTTTGGTGATGGATGGGTGGATGGTTTCAAAAAATAATAATTTAAAAACAGTAATTTGGTGCTGCATCACCTCTGCCTGTGTTTACCTGTTAAAGTGATCCTCTGTATGTCAGTGGCTGAGCAACAAAATTTAATTCTAAAAATGGAATTTCAACTGATAAAGATAAGGATAAAGATAAGGAACACCACTCAGAACTCATTGGCAGTGGGGATTTCTGGCTCTGTCTCATTTTCTCTCCTCTGCGCTCTGTTTGCACACATATAGAAGATGCAGCATTCCAGGCAGGCAAGGTGTAATTATTCATATGTATCCGTATGTATGTTATTTATTATGTGTTAAGATCATGCCTAAATTGAGCATGTATACACAGATGGAGTGAATGTTGTTAGTCTGTTGTCCATAGAGCCTTTTTACATAATGGGCTCTCCGGTCTGCATCATTTGTGTTACTTCTCTACTTTGCACAAGCACATTCAAGTACCTAAAGCTCACAGCAGGTAGATGCTCATACAGCAAGAGAGACCAAAATTTCTGACATGCTAGATGTCCAACAAATCTTCAACAGATTGGTTTGGGAACTAATCAGGCATTGTGACCTTCTGGACTAAATTTCTTGTAGTATCATTTACAAAGAACCAAGTGGTGTGGCTTCACCAGTTTCCTTATGCAGGAAGTCTGGACCAACTTTCAGTTTAGAGGGTCCAAGTTTCTAATTCCTAGTGGTGTTCCCCAATAGATAATGCAGAAACTGGTTTAAGCTGGTGGTGAGGAGCTCTAACAGCAAATTCACGTATGGGTAAACTTTATCTCATTGCACTCTGTGTTACTCTAACCATAAGGACGCTGGATGTTAAGTCCTTGATTCCACTGTTGGACAGAGAGAGGCAGAGGGAAACCCTGGTGTTATGTATGTTATGAGCAAATCATTGGTTGAAGGAGCTACAAGTACTGAATATTTTGCGTCATTATGATGGACAGCAGCATTAATGGTGTTTGAATTTGATGGTCTTTTTGTCACATTCCAAAAGTATTTGTGTGTTCAGCACAATAAAGTTCTTTTTTGGAGAGAAACAGACACATGAACTGTGATATAAAAAGAAGAAACATTTCTGGATATTTCTCAGAGACCATTTGCCCCTCCTCTCCAATCTGCACCAGGGTACCTTTGAGCGAGGCTTCTAACAGCCATGAGGTGGAAGTGCACGTGGCAACAAGTGATAGGGATATATATTAAAAAAAAAAAAACCAGATTCAGTCTGCACTGCTGTAGTCAAAAGAAGATTATTTCCATCTGCAGTAATTTATATTTGGCAGCATATTACTGTCAGATATAAAGCACACTGAAGTTAAGTTAGAACGGTATGAAAACAGTGAGCTGAGGTGGAGGTTTGGTGGAAAATTGCTTGCAGATACAAAAAACCTTTAACTTGATATCATTTCTAAAAGTGCATCAAATGAAAGTAGAAAAAAAGTTTTAACATTTAAGATTCTTTATCGCGTTTTCTTGACAGTTTTCAAAGTTTTTTTTCAAAGATGGCTTTTATTTTATTTTATTTTTTTATTCGTTTTTGTCATTTAACCAGTTGCCCTCTTTAGATAAACTGGAACATGAAGTAGGGACATCCATTACCATAGCCTGACCATTTTAGTGCGTCACTGTAGCTTTTGTCTACAAAATGTGTATCTGTAGTGAAAGATAACTAAAGCCCCAGCCACACTGGTCTAGAGACCAGTCAGCGACCCCCTGACAACCACTGGTAGCTAGGGAAAAATGTGTATTCTCTGATGGTAATATCAATAGTGAATTGAAAATTAGAATTTTAGTCAGTTAGTGGTTACTGGAGGTTGTGAGTCTGTAGGTCTGAGCGACTGGGGCTTTAGGCCTCGTCTTGGCTCTTGGAGTGGATCAATCCATCAATCTATCCCATGGGACATTTTGTCAGTTGACACACAGCCTTCTCGTTAGTCTGACACTGAAGCCTCAAACCTCAATCCCAACGGTGCTTTGGAAGTTGTCACATGTGGTAAAGAAGGATTATGACCGATACAGGGTTTTAAAGACGGCGGCAGCAGTCTACCTTAACTTGTCTGTCTCTTGTGAATAAGCCAAATCCAGCAAAATGTTTCTCAGCAAAGCAGAAGGAAGAAACAGGGTAGTGATCCCTGTGTGCTCCACCTCACAGTTCAGCAGTGCGAGAGGGGGCGGAAGACCATGAGGAAAAGGAATGCTTATTCAGGCTTTTCACAGATAGGAAAGTGGGAGGAAGGAGAAATGCACGAGAAGGAAAACCGAAACTGCAAGTAATCTGACCCAGTTTTGTCCTACAAACTGGTGACGCACACAGTTTTTCTATTTGTTATCTTACTTCAGATTGATCTCACTATGAAGTAGAGAGATGGATCTCAGGAAAAGGTTGGTCTGTTAATAGCCACAGTTTATCATAAGCCGTACAGTCATGCATAAGCTATATGTCCTCAAAACATGTTTGCAGTGTGTATTTGTGTGTGAGGGAAAAGTCGATTTTGCAAAGCTCCTGAGGCTTCATTCGTGTACTTTAGTCACCACTTAATATCTGCTAACTGTTGGAAATTGGACAGACAGTGATGCATGTAAAAGGGGGGATGGGTTGCAGCTTTGTTCAGCCACCCTGACCTGCTTTGTAGGCAACACTTTTTTAAGCTGTTTGTTTTAAGGGTCTTCGGAAAGAGCAAAGTTGTCTGTAACTCCCTGGCCTAGATATTCATGACTGGAATGGCAAAGGTTTTTTTTAGATGTAGTTGTACCACTGTACCACTGTACCACTCACATTTACCCTCTATTGGAATATTAACTGCTGAGCTAATGCTAGCAGACATGCTAGCATATCTTCTCGGCTGGTTGATCTTGTTGTCCCTTTAGCACAGGACTGCATAGAGTCATGTGAAAACTTTGTTTGTACCCATTCTTAGGAAGAAAGTTAATTAATGAGAATCAGAGAATCTGCAGGACACCGTGTCCACCGGACTAAAGAGGGAAGGAACCAGCTGGCTTGTTATCAGCGCTCAGTTCAAAACCCTCCATTTCTAATAATATGGGTGTGCATTCATGAACTTGAAAGCCTGCACTTCTAAAAAGACATCATCAGTGGTGAGAAGTATATTCAGTTTTTAGATCAAAACATGCTCCAATCCATACGACTTTATCAGGGAATGTGTCGCATATTTAAGCAAGATAATGCTAGCCTGCATATTACATCTATTACAATAGAATGACATTGTAGTAGAAGAGTCCAGGTGCTGAACTGGGGCCTGCCTGTTCACTTGAATTGTGTGTCGGACAAGAATGGGATAACATCCCTCTCTCAAAAGTCCAGCAGGTGGTCTCCTCACTTCCCAGAAGTTTATGGACTGTTCTTAAAAGAAGAGGGGATAATACCCAGTGGTAAACATGGCCCTGTGCAAACATGTTGCTCTTATCAAATTCAAAATGAGATAATAGTTTTCATGAAATAGTAACATGTGTTACTTAAACATGTGTTATCTTTTGTATGTTCTGTTTTGAAATTGAAATTTTCAAGTCACTTCATTGTTCTTATTTACTTTTTACCCAGCACCCTAACGTTTCTCGGATTGGGTTTGTACTGTGAGATAGAATTGTCTCGCATTGCAATGATGGCATGAAGCCATCATTGGGACAGACTCATTATTTTCCATTTCAGCGACTGGCATTTCACTGAACGCTGTGACTCTACAGAGCAGATAATGCATCATTGCATTTCCACAAAACTTGATTCACATTCAAGTCTTCTTGCCTGGTGACTCAGCATTTGTTTTGCTGTCACTCTGCAAGCGCACAAAATAGGAAGCTCTGTTTGTTTGTTTTTTAGACACTGTGCTAATGTCGTCTTACTGCGAACGTCACAAATTTAAATCTAAAGCTCAGTCCTATTTTCACAGCTTAGCGAAAACACAAACACTGTCCTGCTGTAATCACCACTGATTGAAGACCATGATTATGGTCTCTAGTTAGGACTCAGTATTGATAATTAGACGAGCTGTTAGTCAGTAGACAACTGCCAACAATAGAGGTGTAAAAAGTACCTCATTAGGAGCCAGATCCCAACACTGAGGTAGTTAGTCTGTTAAGGAAAAAAAATGCTTTGAGATCAGAAAATCCTTAGCGATCTCTACTCACTGCATGGACTGAAGTTGTTGGGGGTTGGCGGAGTATCAAAAATAGTCCTGATTTTCAAGCTGTAATGTAGATTTATTATAGAAGCCTTCATATAAACATTCAAAAAATAAATCAATGAATAGATTCCACTCTTAAATTTGTAAGAGGCATTTCCAGTACAGAGCATACTTTGTTTTTAATTAGCCTCAGTAATGTAAACCTTACTTAGGGCCTTTAATGTCTATAACAACGCAGCCTTTCTTACTTCAGGTCTTATATGAGGAGTTTAAAATTCTGTTCCATGTCCAATCAAACAACATTCATCCGAGGTTTACTTCTCAGCAGGTGTTCTGCTTCCGACAGAGTGGAGCTGATCTCGGTATTAAAGCCATAAATCAGCATCATAATTACCCCAGACTCACTGTATGAGCTCCGACATCTTTTCTGTACCAGACACACTTATTATTGTTGAGACTGGACCCTTGGCACCTCCCATGTATAAAGATTAAATATTAACTTTGCTCTTTTCCAAGTGACTGGACTAAGCATTCGCATGTTCAGTCTGCTGACTCAGTCCCTGAAGAAAGAGGAAACAAAGGAATGATGTGAAGCGTGCCCTTTTCCCCGGATATGCATTGATTCACAGAATAATCAATGTCGGTATCACACTGATGGGATTAGAGGTTTATGTGCCACCCGAAGCACATCTGCAAAGTTCTGTGTTGGGTAGACTCACTCCATTTTTTACTCAACTATATTGAATGTCGTCCCCGTAACCTCGCTGTCATGTGTCACCTGTCATTGTTCGCTAACTCGAACAGTCTTTAATTTTTGTGGGGGTGGGGATGATACAGTATAAGAGATATAGCGGAGTCAACAATGATGTTAGCACAGCTCTGGTAGAGTATAGAGACGGAAAGCCCCAAAGCAAAGACACAGCTCAAATATTTTATGAGTGGGGACACTGCAAGCTTATAAATGAATTAAGCAATGTTGGAACCAGTCCAAAGTGTTGGTGTTTTAAGACTTTTCTGCCCTATCTCAAAGATATTTGGGTATGTAATGGACGTTTTTGGTTGCAGTATTGAACCAGAGGCTTCTCCCTCCATCAGTATTGCCGTTTCACTAATCCCCTAGTCTGTTTTTCGGTAAAAACTAAGGCATCCTGGTCCAAATCCATCTGAAACTTCTGAGAATTGATCCCTGCTGCCTCGTCAAAGCTAATGCTGCAAGTAAGCACTCAGAAAAGAAATAAAAAAACAGAAGTCATATGACAAGATGCCCAGGGGCTTTAATGTGATTCTGCAGCCTGTGGCTTAGCCAGAGATGGGGGTGGTTTGATGTAGACACTGGTGACAGGGGGAGATTTAAATGATACTGACAGTGAATCACACAGTTGACATGCTGCGTCACACCTTTGTCACAGCCTTGGCTTGGAGATGTTACTGCCAGCAAGTTGTTTTTTGTGTCAAGCGTCTAAAGTCTAGTAAACAGTTTTAAAGGAGAAAAAGGTCTAAGAGGGAAAGTACAGAAAAACTAAAAACTATAGGAAGCCTGTACCAGTTCTATATCTTTAAATGATTAACACTACCCATGTTAACACCAGTTCATCTAGGGTTTTG
The DNA here is from genome assembly GCA_015106755.1 of Etia nguti. Lineage (NCBI taxonomy): Eukaryota > Metazoa > Chordata > Actinopteri > Cichliformes > Cichlidae > Etia > Etia nguti. Next base: position 33,521 of record VUQG01002864.1, read on the forward strand.
TTTTAACCACCTGCTAAATAAGCAAATTTGAAGATGCTGCTATTCACAAGATGTGTCGTACATTCATTTTAGCATTGTACTTTTCCTGCCACGAGCTTTTCTATTTTGGGATCTGCAAGACGTGCAGATTTTGTCAAAAGGGCCGGCCGGTAAACTAATTATTTTGTAATTTGTTTGACTCACCACAAAATACAGAGGGTAGTGTCTTCGTTTTGACTTTTCTCCTGATTTTACTGAACAGAACAGTGCAGAAAGTGAGTTTTGCTTTGTTAACTCCTACCCCCAATATACGATCTTCCTTACTGTGAGCATTCTGTCTGAAGTTTTCTCTTTTTTGGGAGGGGGATTTTTTGTTAAAAAGTGGGGCTTAAAAACGTGTGACCTCAAAAAGGGACTTGTGTGACTGTTTGTTGTTTAACTGTCATTGTGTATGTTGTTTGGTTTGAACGCTGCTGAAAGCCACTATTGTGTTTGAAGCATAGCTAAGCAAAGCTGACAAGCTTCCCTCATACACTGAGAAGATAAAGTCAGTAGAAAAACAGTCATTTTTAAATGGACTGCTTATCATCTCTCTGCATATGGAGCTGCTGAATACATGCATGTATCTGTGTAAGCATCCGTGGTTGACATATCTGCTGTAAATGATATGGATTATGGTTAAAAAAAAAAATTCTAGCTGGCTAAATACATTGGGAGTAGCTGACATTGTGCCAAAACGGCCTTTACGGATAGAAATAAAGTGTTGGATGAAGTGTGGAAGGAAATCTGATTTTGATTTCCATCCTCTGTTTTGAAAAAGTTCTCTCAGAATGAGCTTAATAAACTGTAGGAAGTAAGAAATCAACCCCCCAAGAAATCAACTAGATTTGGTCTGAGCCCCTCAAAGTTTAGTTCATTATTCAGTTCATTACCTCCCTCTCATGTCTTCTTTGCTCTGTTTCCTCCTCTTCCCCACTGCATTTGCTCCATTTGCCTTTCTGCTCCATCTTCCCCCTCCAACCAACCCTTCCTTCCTCCTTGCTGTTAGCAAATCTGTCAGAAGTGTTTGAAGTGATTTCTCACTGCGTCTCCTCAACAGTCCTAGATCAGGATGCCTTGGGTGGTGTTCGGAGCCCCGGCCTTAAATAAGAGCTTACTTTTCTATCAGCGGGATGGTTACCGTGCCCTTTCTGTGAAGACGTTCCCAATGCAGCTCCTTTGAATGCTCCCCTGGGCACCATTCGTGCCTCCTGGATTGAAGCACGCAGTTTTATAAAAATATATGTCAACTTGGGGCAGATGCATTTCTCCCGACTTTTATTTGTTATTTTGTATCACTGGTGGCTCTAATGATGTGTTTAGGCTTTGTAGTTGCAGGCTATTTGTTCGCTAGCAGGCGCTCTGTAGTATGTCCTCATGACACCCTTAATGCAATTATACTCCCATAGTACATACACATAATAAAACCTCAGAGTAATGACTGGAACATCTGTGTCTCTAATGACAGACATGTTATTGCCTTTTGCACCCTCATACCTGACATTTCTGGTATTTTTTTGAGGAACACAATTTCATTTTAATTTCCAAAACCATCTGGAGAGGCATGAATGTGAGAATTCCAAAGAGTTGCATAGATCTCAAAACCCATGCTATCTTTACATTAGTTTTTACTGGGATATGTTTTTAATCCTCTTATATAAAATAAATCTTTAGCATTGCCTTTTATCATTTGGGTAATGCCAGTCCTACTGGCTTCTCTTCATTGGCTTCAGAATTCCGTTTGAGTTTATTTACTTTATATAAAACGTCCCGAATGATCACACCTCATCACATCTTAAATACCTCATAGTACCATATTATCCCAATAGTTCACCTCCCTGTCAGAGTGCAGGCTTAAATTGTGTTTACTGCAGTTTTTAAAAAGAAATGGGAGGTGGAGCCTTCAGGTATCAGAGCTCTCTCCTGTGGAATAAGCTTCTGTTCGGGTTCAGGACTCAGACATCCTCTATGCTTTTAAGACTGGGCTTCAAATTGTCCTTTTTGACAAAACCTAGTTACGACTGGATCAGGTGCTGGTGCATGTGGTGTTTTGCTATGGTTTCCATGGTTTCCTTGTGTTCTGTTTTCTTCTTGTTCCACCAACCAGTCACAACCGAAGACTGTTCCTGCCTGAGTCTGGTGCTTTTGGTTTAAAGGGAGTTCTTTGTCCCGACTATTGCCAAATGCTCCAGTGTTGTAGGGTTTTTTACCTTAACATCTAAAGCACCCTGATTGTTGTTGTGAGCTGGTGATAGATACACAAAATTGAGTTCTTTTTCATAACTAGCAGGAACTGCGCCTGAGGATTACCACCTGGAAGGTCAGCCCCATTTTACTTCTTGTGCTATCAACAGCAGTTTGATTTCAAGCACACTCTCTGGGCTTAGGGCCCGATTCATTTAGCTGTTGACAATTTGCAACTATTTGACAAGCCAGCATTTGTGTACAGTGGTAAAACCTCTCATGCTGAAAAAGAAGTCAAAAGTGCCTCGCTAACACTTTAAAGTACATTGTTAGCAACTTCCTCCTGAAGTTTTTATGGCAGATTGGCCTTCACAGCTACAGCATCAAATTTACTGGCCAATAAGAGATCCAGTAATGAGGAAATTTAAATGAAAGAAGTGCATTAAGAGATCCTATTATCTCAACACTTGCACTGTATCAGTTATACAACTGAAAATAATGAAGAAGCTTTATATTACCAAGCAGTCTTATCTTTTTATTTTGTCTAGGGAGCAGGCTGCCTTTTTCACTTTCATCTGTCCCCATTTGGTTTGTTTCCTCCCCTTTAGTATCTGACTCAGCTCTAGGTTTTCCTGTGGAGCCAATTAAAACGATGGAACTGTACTCATTTAAGAGAGAGTGAAATATTGGACTTTACTGAGAGTCTATGGAACACATTCACCAAAACCCCTCAGGCCTTTGCATACGTGAGTTAGTAATGATTGCTTTATAGTACTCCATGTAACGAATGTGTCTAAACTCTGTGAGTGTTACATGAAGCAAACCGGATTATATAATAAAGCCAACATATTTTTGAACTTCTGTATAGTTTTATCCCTCAAAAAGGCTGATAGGGTATTGTCATCACCCCCTGGCAGCATAGATACTGTATTCACAAATTTGGGTAACTTTCCAGCAAGGTGATGCAGGATTGTCACATTCATGGCACACGTGTATCTACTACTAAAAATCTCACACGAGTTTAAATCCCAGTGACTTTGATCCCAATATCAGAGATCAAGTTATTTTAAAATGTTGTGATTGCAATAACTCAGCAAAGTTGTCACGTAGGATTTTCAAATTCAAACCAAAAGTGTATCTACTAGGAGACTGAGGCGTAGCACTGGCGGCTGCAAGTAATTTAGAGATTTCATACACTTATTAAAAGTAATATGATATGCAGATTGTGAACACTTCCAGCTTTAATGCCTCGTGTTTTTGTTTTGTATTTTGTTTGTTTGTGGGTTGTTGTTTTTTTTTTCACACTTTGGTTTGATGGCAATACAAGATGACCAAAAAGAACAAGAGTCTGTTTTTTCGTTGCCAACCCTATACTTTATTTATAAATCAATTTCTACTCCAGCTTGAAGGCTAATAATATAAATCTTATGTCCATGTTGCTGTAGACATCCCTCAGTATCCATATACATGAACCCCCAGTTGTGCACAAAATTGCACAGCATATCTCTTGGTGAATGTCCTGATTGAATAAAAGTGAAACCCAGTGAACCTAGGGGTTGGTACCTTAAATCTGCATTCTGCATGATGGCCAGCAGGGGGCAAGTTATGTATTTGCAAAAAGAAGTTTCATTGTAGAAGAGTCTACAGGAGAATGACCTTTGGCTCCCGTGCTCTGTGGACTCTTTGCTGATGAGTCTACAGTCTCATTTGCTCGTTTCAGCTGTTCAGCTTCTTCTGTTCCAGCTTCAGATCCACTCCTGGGTCAACATACCTGGTTTCAAAACAATAAGATGGTGATGGTCTAAGTGCTTAAGGCTTTAAAATTGAGATCAGCCATTGTTATGGTGTCTTGACCTTTTATATACAGTCTGTCAGGTGGAAGACTACCTGCTGCTTCTGAACTTTTTCATTTTGTTGCTGGACTCTCCTACAAAACCTTAATCAGACCAGTGAACCCAATGAAAATTACCTCTATGTTGGGATTTATTGACTGCTCCCCTGACACTACCGCCCCTCGCCACAGGTGTCTTTTAGTAGCACCTCCCTTGCTTTGAACGATCTGACCGTGGGGGGAAATTTGCTGGGACGTCCACTCCTGGGAAAACTGGAAAATGTCTTGAATTTTTTCCGTGCGTGAATGATCTTTAACTGTGGATTTGTTTGGAAATGGTCATATAACCCTACACACAGCAGGCAGCAGCCTCTGTAAGGTTGTTGCTGATGTCTAATAAGGACCAGCTTATTTCTATTACATCCTGATACAGGGCAGAGAGAGGGTGTACATGCACCATGACTGTATATCCTCAGCTATGACCACTTAATATCTAAATGAAAAAAAAAAAAAGCTATAGATGGCTTATTCTGCAGCCTGTTACTAACTAGTAAATAAACTAGTGAACCGCAAGTTCTCCCTTTGTAGCCATGTCATTTAACAGAAGGTGAAAAAGATTTTTAAAAAATGGATAGCTACTGAAGCCTGCTTGGGAGCTGACTTGAATGAGGGTCGTGGGAGTAAGTAGCGTGTGTGTCTGTGGGTGGTTGGATTAATAGCTGAGGATTTAGATTGGATGTAATGATGCAGAGCAGAAAGCAATGGGGGAAGTCATTCCCCTCCCGCCCCCTGCTGTCCCCATTGTTAATATTTGGAAAGAATGGTGGGGTGTGGGTATGGAAATACTCATGTGATACACACATCCTGATATGCGGGCCCATATAGTGTGACGGGCGTGCTCAGGCAGTGTGAGACGGTACATTGAGGGATTGGCTTTTCTTCTCCTTTGTCTCCAGATAAATAATAATTAGTTCCTCATATCAACTCTTGCCCTCACAGCTCAACCTCACATTACCCTCTCACCACTGAGGTTCCAACTTCTGGCTCTGGAGATTAAACTTCTTGTCAGTTCAGGGGATCTGAGCTCGCTTGTTGTAACACAAGCACAGCCCTTTTGCTAACAGACACCGTCTGCAGGGGTCCGCTGTAAACCGTCATGTCACGAAACCTCTCCACAGATATAAGCCGACATATGACCTTTAATGAACACAAAGGCAGATCCCCGCTGCCGTGGGAGGCTAGCGAGGCTGTCTGACACAGTGCGGTCTAATGAGATGGGTCCTCTTGTCAGAGCCGGTGTCAGACCTTCTCAATGACCATACAAAACACCTACACACCTCATTAGCATCATGCTAATAAGCCATTCTGCTGAGGATGCCATGGAGAAACTGGAGTGGAACGAAGAGAGGGATGGCATGTTCACAGTAATATCAAAGAATTCTTCAGCTATTTAGAAATGTGTACTTTCCTCCAGCTTCATCTTTACCTACTCAGATGGTTTGTTAGCAGAAGCAAGATTCATTCCATCCACACTTGTTATAAAATGTATCGTCAGTATGACATTTATTAATTGATACATTAATCTGCACATACTCATTGGGCTCATTTTGGTATGAAGATATGCAGATTAATGTAAGCTAGGGTGATGGTGATTCACGATGTCCAAGAAATTAGTCCATAATCTGCTATAGGTGGGAACAGGTGCGATATGGAGACTGGGGAGGTCCGAGCAGTTTAATAGATGGTAGAATGTCATTCTTTCATGTTTTGAACATGTTGAAAGAGATTAAATCTGTCTATCCAGCTATCATTTTCATCTTGGAAGAGATGACTCCCTTCAAAATAGGGCTGTAACTAAAGAACATTTGGATAGTCGGCTAAGTGTTTAAAAGCAGGCACTTTTTCGTTGTTTTTTTATTAAATGCTCTTTTTTGCTAAGAGACATCACTTTCATGTGTTTTTGCAAAGTATGAAGCCACAGCCACAGCTAACTAGCCTAGCACAAAGGCAGGAAATGGGGAAAATGCTAGCATTGTTCTGATGGAAAGTAACAAAATTAAGCAACTTTAAATCTTATTGAATGTTTTAACAGTGAGAACTGAAAATATAAGTCCAGGATCTCATAAATATCAGGCTTTACAAGTTCTCATAAATAATCCTGTGTCATTTCTTTAGGGGCCAGAAACGTAAGCACGAGGAAGATAAAGAGGAAGACGATGTCGACAGCAACAACACAGAAGACAAGGAAGAAGGGGAGAAGTTTGTCGACGAATCTTCCAAAGACTCTAACGAGGAAGAGGAAGGCAGTAACTCGGAGGAAGATGAGATGGCCGCCGCCTTGGAGGCAGAGCTAAATGACTTTATGTGATGATGAAACAAAGAGGCTCAAAGACAACAAAAATAAAACCCCGGTCTCCCCTAAAAATGGTACCTAAACAATTATTTTTCTGCTTCGGCATCTGTGTGTAATTAGGATCTATGAGTGTTGTAATGGAAAAAAACGACAAAAACAAAAGATTGTCCTGTACAGAAAGGATGTGTTATATAAAAAAACAAGACAAAAACAAAGACTTAGATTTTTGTAGCATTGATGTATAACCTTTTTGGCAAAAATAACAAAACGCAACAAAAAAACCTTTGATGTTAACATTTTATTGTAACATAAAAAATCTGTAGGACACATGAAATTTGATACATTTTGTTTTTCTATTTCAATTTTTATATTGTTGAGAAACAAATGAGTGAAATCATAACATGTAAATTTTGCTGATTGTACATGCCAAAGAGTTTGAGATAGGTTTACTAAGGCCTGCAGCTAAATATTTTACTCTTGACTTCCAGTTTTATTTTTATTTTTGGCCTCTTTGACAGTTTTTTAGTGTCATGAATGCAACCAGCGGATCTAGACATATGAATGTGTTTCCACAGCTCGTTTCTTCCTCTTCGTGATGTTTGTACATTTGGTACATTTGCGATAATGAGATCAACTTTTGAGTCTTTTGTGCACTATAACCACGAAGTGATCCCAACTTTGTTTTTAATATGGCTCACTTTTCCTTCATCTGCTACCTTAATTGTTGATCCTTTTCTTAGAATGGATACCTTCCTTTTACTTATCTCCCACGTACACTGGAGCCAATCACCTTTCACGCCTTTCTTAAAGTGTTATGTCACCCAATTGACTAAAAGAAACAAAATCTCAATTCCCTTATCTAGTTTGGGTTTTTAATCTGATTTGTTTGTACGATTTAATTTGTAGCTCAGCATTCTGTGATTTGATGGTCTAGTCTGACATTTTGGGAAATATTTCTTGTGGAGAGGTGACCACCTGTAGCTGGCCCAATGTGGGGGAAATGGCTAAGTGACAAATAATTTGATAATAATATATTTGTTTTATTCGCCTTTTTATGCAAAAATGCAAAACCTTTGCCAGTTTTTGCTTTTCCCGTGTGAAGATTTTACTCTTTCTTTCTCTTGTACCATGATAAATATTTGGTCAACTGTAGTAAGGGAAAAGGGAAAAAAATACCTCAGTCTTTTGACAGCCATTTTTCTGTGTTGATATTATATTGACAAAACTGCTGATTGATTAGACATGAAAATAATTGTCAGGTTATCAGTAATGAAAATAAAGGTTACTTATTAACAAATGAAGACATTGTTTCATTAAAACATACCAAACAACACATTTTTTTCTTTTTTTTTTCGGGGGTTGGGGGAACGCTAAGCTGTCTGGGATACATTTATTTCCCAAAATGTGAGCTATCCATTTAAGAAAAACTGTAAGTTGTATAAAAAGCAAAGTTTGTCACTATTGTGGTTTCTTTCTAGATGCTAGTACACGTTCTTGTAGTACTGGTTAGTGCGCTAATTTCAACTAATTTCAGCTAATTTCAAGTTGCGTGATTAGCATACATGATAACCACATTGGCCGACTGTGGTGCTCAGGCTAGGTGCTGCATTTGGCTAACATTTTCAACTTGTCCATCCTCTGAGATTCAAAGGAGGACATTAAAATAGTTCATCCTACAATGAAGAAGACACTTCAACATGTAACTAACTAGAAAAATGCTACCATTAGCTAGGTCGCTAGCTACCATTGGCATTCTCTAAAGCACTGACAATGCATCATACTTTTTTGACAGTCCCTTGCTTTCTAATGTCTTATATGGCACCCCATGATAAAGAGTGTGAACAGTTTCACACACACTTTTTTTTTAATTTGCCACCCGAGTAATTAGTGCACTATTGTAGCGATATTAGCATGAACCCATTCAAAAGAAGTCAAATAGCCCAGGCTTGAGAGATGGCCTTTTTTAAAAAAAAAAAAAAAAAAAAAAAAAAAAAAAAAAAAAAAGCAACAACAACATATCTATATACCATATTTTCAGACAAACAAGCAAATTGAGAATTTACCACAAAATTGAGGGATACATCGACTCAGCAGTGAAAACTTGCATAACAGACAAGTTCAAACATTTTAATCTTTCGTTCCTTGGGGTATTAGCTATCTAATGGGAATCAACATTAGCCTGTTGCTGCCCATTAAACGTTGCTCTGCTGTTATATACCACCCCCACCGGTTGGTGTTAAATTGTGTTTTTATGAATTTGCAGGACATTCCTGTGTGCTGTTGTCACATTTGTGATTATTTGTTCTAAAGTGATGAGGCTGTGCTATCACTTACATGGTATTGGGGGGAGAATTCTGACAAAAAAAAGTCACAATAGCAGCGTGACATACAGACCTTCCAGGAAGCCATGCGTTTGGCAAGATGCTTGCGTAATGGAAAAATGATTGTTGCTTCAGCCTAATTTTTCAAGAGATATTTGTTCGTATCTTCCCGCTGGAAATGATCAACTGTCACTGCTCGCTCGTGGCAGCGTTTAGAGAAAGCAGTGCAAAACAGCATCTCATTCTTTGTTTTTGGTGGTAAATCTGCCTGTAGTTTGTGCACTTCGGTGACGATACACATTCCAGTTTTTTCTTCATGAACAGACTGTGACTAATGGAGCATGTGCTGCAGGAGGGTTGCTTACGTTCACCCCTAGTGTTTGACATCTGTTTAGTGTCAAACCTATAGCACTGAGTCTGTTTTTTTTTTTCTTCTCACTTGCAGAACTCAGCAGTGACATATCCTCCTCATTTTACATTTAAACTATAGCGTTCCATAAAACTACTGTCCTAAGGCAGGAGGGCTGGTGTCTGTTTGGTTCTCTGTTTAGTAAAAGTTTTACATTTGACTTTTTTTTCACCTTTTATGCCCCAAAACTGTGACAGTGATTGACAGCCATCCTTGTTTGTGTTGGTGATGATTTTATGGTGACTTTCAACAGAAAGAACAGTTGACATGTAAAGTCTTTATTTCCATCTTCACCTAGAGAGAAAAGATACTTTCATTTAATAAAGATATTTCTAATGAACACAGAGTTTTGTGTTGGTTTTTGTTCTTTTTTTTTCATCCTAAGTATGATGATATTTTTACATTTCGAACTTAACCACCTTTAACATCTTAATCATACTCAGGATGAAGTCGGTTAGCCCTTTGCCGTCTGTTCCTAGTTGGGTTTTTAACATTGGAATCATATTGTGTATGACAGCAATAGACTCCCACCAGGAGATGCCACTCGGTTAATGATCTCAGTGTCATAAAAATAACCAACAGAATTAGCCTTCATTCCATCTTGCCGCTTGGGTTTATGCAACCTGAAAAGAACCTCTGCTTCTGTTTTTTTTCCTGCTACAAAGAGCCTCCCTCCCTCCTACAAAGCCTCATTATTGGAGTCTACAAACAGCACAAGTCATCGGTTTGCAATTCTAGATCCAGGAGGGAAACAAAGACCGAAAGAATCATCTGTGGAGGGCAAAAGCATAACATTTCCTTCTGTGCTGTGTTTGTCAGGGCACGGCGATGCCTGGAGCTTTATGGCCAGAAAAAGAAACACATCTGTGATATTACTCTATCATCTTGTCATTCAGTCAGAGTAATGGGTGTTCAGGTGTGATGTTGATTACACAGGACACAGCAGGATAAATCACGGTCATAAAGTCTATTAAAAGCACAACTCTGCCAGATCTGTTATGGTGCTTGATGTGTTTCTTTCCCGGAACGGCAGATCATCGGCTGCCTTAAAAGCCAAAGCAAACAGCAGTAAATGGAGGCCCTTTCCTCCCCGTGTCAAGGCCAGTATCATCCTCTGCTGTGAATTTGCAGAGCTGTAGTGCTCAGCAGTACTTTGATGTCCACATTTGAATGTAAATTAGGCTTATTTTGTAGCTTCGATTTAAACTACATGGTCCTAAAACCTCCTTCCTGCAGAGAGGAACTTACCTTAACTGCCAAATTGCACCACGAAAGCCTTTTTTGTAGAATCCGGCTTTATGGCTGTGGATGCAAGAAGTGTGACCTTTCTTTGAATCTAAATGTTGACAACCTGCAAACACAAAATTATGTTCTGTTTCCTGCCTGGTGTTTGGCCAGATCAACACATTTTTTAAGCCAGCAAACATATTTATGGCAACTCCAGGGTGCTGGAACTAAATGCTGTAACATTTGGACAGTTGTCATCAGTGATTAAAAAAAAAGGAAAGAAAGAGAAATTAGTGAGTAACGGCCAGATCTTCCACTAGAGGGCAGTACAAATACCTGCTGGGTAGTTGTGCGGGTTGGGTTGCCAACTGCCAGTAAAACAGAAGAAGACAAAGGAGAATTTATATAATAGTCATGCTGTGAGTGAGACAACGCAGCGCGTAATAACAATAGATAAATATTTGAAAAGAAAAGTAGTCAAAGTAGTCAATCTGACCTGGGTCCTGGAGAAAATTCCGGCCCTAGCATGACTAGTGGTCAGAAGAAAGCAAAAAAGGTACACAAACCGAGCCAATTCTGCTAATTATCGGTATGCTTTTTGCGACATTTTTGTTTGGTGGTGTGTCGTGTGATTTTTCTAATGTGAAATATGTGCCGTGGCTCCAAAAGGTTGGGAAACACTGATTTGCAGTATGCATGTAGCACATTAACAGTATAGCTAATGATGGCTAATACTAAATGTACCAAATGTTCTTCACCCTGCTAGCAAATTTGCTGATTGCAATTCCATTGAAAGCAAAACTGACACATTTTAAAAGTTGTTAAAGCTTTGAGGAAGAAAAGTGAGAAGTTTATTTTAAAGCTCTGGAAAAATCTAGTAAACAGGCCGTTCAGTTATTTGCCTTATTATAGATAAGCAGACAAAACTCCTGCTGTTTAGTCTAGAAATGAGACTTCAGATCTTTCCTCCAGACGTAACCTAAAGATTGAACAAAATGGAAAAATGCTTTCTTTGCTCGTGAGACAGCTGATGACAGCTGCTCCTACTTTTACTTATCTCAGATCTTACTTCTGCTGAGGCTGATTTTCTTCTTGTATCTTTGTCCTAACCATGTCTTGAGCACGATTGACAAGCTATAAAACCGGTGACGCACTTTGGTCTGACTGACAGCTGAGGTCAGATCCACCTACACTGCGTCTGAGAGCAGCTCTGATGGCTTTCAAGAGTGCCTCAAGTTGAGTATAATGATCTGTCTTTCACACAGTAAAATGAAAGAAAGCTTTAGGGTTTGATAGTCATTTACCTGACCTTCTGCTGGATTCCACCTTAACAGAGGTGTCAGCTCTGCATATTGGGGTGTAAGATGCTTTAGAAAGAACATAACAAATCAAGCTATAAAATAGCTTGATAATTATATACATTAGAATAAAGAAATATATTTATGAATAAAATAATAATAGCCTTATGCATTTGAAATTCGCCCCACGCTGCATTATTTTGAATTGCTTCCTAGCAGCAATTTGTTGACCAGAGACAATTAGAAAGTCAATTACAGGGACTATGAGCGACAATGAATGAATTCATGGCTTGCAAAGTAAAGTGGGAACTGAGTTAAACTTTTCTTATCTTTGAGACAAGTGATATAATTGATAACTAGTGAAGGTGCAGGGTACCGCACACTGACAAATAACAATTTGATGAATAAATTAGAGGGCTACCCAGGAAACCAGAAGTGTCCGCTTTATGTGCTTATCCATCGTCAGTATAGTAGATGTTGGTAGAAAAGCAGACAGGAGTACTGGAATTGAATTTGATTAGTTTTATTCTTTATTAGTTTAAGTCTTGTAGAATATTTTCCACAGCTGTTGTATCCCCAAGGTGGTGTGAAAAAGAACATTTCTACAGACATCTAAGCAGTCCTGTGAGAACTTAGTATATTCTTACTGTTTCCATAGGAATTAAGGGGGAAGTAGCAGCCAGGTGCTACTTCCCAGGTGCACTTGATCAAATGATCATCAGTAAGTGTGACCACTTTGTCTGTTTGCTGCTTCAATCACTTTCCTGGAAGTTGAGAAAAACGTATCTTGGGTCCCGCCCACGTTGTGTTACAGAATGTCAGTGTGTTTCTATGGCCTCTGGTCGCCATGTTGCTATGAATCGGTTCCAGTGTGGACAGATGTTTCTAAACAATTTAAAGTCCGTCATTCTTCAGTGACAAATATTCCTGACAAGTGGAAAACATTCAAGACAGTTGCCAGTCTTCCCAGGAGTGGACATCCCAGCAATTCACCTGAAGCTCAGACTGTGCAGTGCCCAGAGAAACTGCAAAAAACAAAGAGCTAAATCTCAGACTCCACATGTCTAAGTTAGCATGTTTAGTATTAAAGTACAATTAGAAAAAGACTGAATAAGTATCACTTGTTTAGAAATGTTCCCAGGAAAAAGCTTCTTCTCGCTACAAATAATACAGTTTAAGTTTGCATAGCTACATTTGAACAAACCACAAAACTTCTGGAACAATGTTCTTTGAACAGACCAGACCATAATGCACAGACCAAGGACAATGATCCCAAGCAAAAGAATGAAAAAGACCTTAATCAAAGTGGTGCAATGGCCAACTCAAAGTTTAGAACCCAACCTGATTGAAATACTGTTGTGGGACCTTAAGAACTGTGAATAAAGAAATGACCACAATGAAGTGAGCCTTTGATCATTTCAGCCTTCTCCTGTGGACACACTGATGCAAATGACTGGTGGCACTGATTCTTCAGTCAGGTAGCATTAAGCCCTTGTTGTGAAGAGGATAAAAAAATCATGCCATGAATAAAAGACTGTGCAAACTGTAACATCATTGCCAAAATATGCTCATTATATTTGTTTGATTTATGAAACCCACTGACTTGGAAATCAAGTTCATAATAAAGGTGAGAAAAGAATGAGTGAATGGATGAACATACCCCGACACATAAAGGTGGAAGTCTCCTAGAAGATCAGACCAAGGTTCAACTTTCCTATCATCAGACTTTGCGGCATTCATGTGGAATATTGTAGATTTCCACATCTTGAGTCATGCAAGTGCATTTCCAAATATGATACAGGGCAAAGCATAATAGCAAGACTCACATCAAAGGTTGTCCAAACCTTTCACACCTTTGATTAGCAGGGCGCAGACAGGCAGCAGCTGTCAGTATGTGGGGAACTAGAAGGAGGTGGAACCTGCTGTAAAACGATGAAAGTCAATGAATGAATGAAAAGGAGCGATTACTCTGATTTTAGTAAGCCATTACAGCAACCACAGATATTGCCCCAGTCCGTTAGAGAACCTTGAATGATCATTTTAGAAATGACATACACCACTCCATACAGTTCATTCAGTTTATTTTAGAGCATCATTAGATTAGTTAAAATTACAGTGACTCTTTTCTCTGCTTTTGTGGGAAACCCACTGGTCTCTCTGTGTTTATGCAGCAGTGCCAGCTTGACTAACTCACTCCATTATTAATATTACCCTACAAGCACTGCATGACACATGTGTTTCCATTCATGTAATCCTTCAAACTTTTTTCAATGGTTTTACAGGAAAAAAGGACGCGTGAACATGAGAATCAGTAATTCCTGGTTTAAGTTGATAAGATAAATACATGATAGCAAGAGCTGCATAATGAAATAAGATTGATCAAATAGAATTTGGTCCTTGAATCCTCTTCAAATTACCTTTAAGTCATGTATCAGTTGCAGACTGAAACCAACTTTTAAAACAGGTCAGAAAAGTTTTTAATGGGTTCCAGAAATAATGAGAGGCACTATTTTAGTGTAAATGTGCTGCTTGTAACTGGGTCAACATCAAGTGCCAACTTCCATTGTGCGATGCTAATCAAAGGCCCACAATAGATACTGTCCTACTGTTCTTCTGTTTTCATCTTGAACATGTTTCTGACACCAATTTAAAGGTTCAAAACTTAAAAAAAAACCACTTTCCATATATATATATATATATATATATATATATATATACGTGTGTGTGCGTGCGTTCAAGATCAATAAGTCAAGATATGATTCGACTTATTGTCAAGAATTACTGTAAATTACTGTAAAACCAAGATCCACATTGAAAGAAACAAATGACACTGTTATCTGTAGGACTTCTTAGATAAATTAGTCATAAAAGTAAAGACTCACTTTAAAATTTTTATGCAAAGAGGTCTTACATCTTAAACTCAAATGACTGAACATATCTTTATAAATCCAGATGACATGTCTCTCAAAGACTTATCTGACTTTTATCAGCCAATAGCTTTCTGGTCCTGAGTCATTAAGGACTAAGAATATTAATCAAAATCCCCACACCTCTGCTAATTTCCGTTGATCCAGAAATACAGCACTCACTAATACCCAGGATATTTTTGTCCATTGTCATGCACTGTAGTTTATCTTCTGCTCCTTTTCTGAAAACATCAGGGGCCTTTTTCTGCATTGTCTCTGTAGCACGAACAGAAGTTTGCAAAGGCAGCGCTGCTGAGCTTCATACAGAAAAACATATCCTTCTTACTATGTAAATTTGTCCAGTAATGAGCCTTGAAATGATGCTCATAATTGGTGGATTATTCCAGCTGTGTACAATGCAAATCTACTTTTGTTTTTCTATTCAAAGGATTTCTGTCCTTATCACTATGCAGCACAGGAGTTGCATTTAAGTTGGCAGGTAAGACTGCACTGAGAAATGCTGAATCAAAGCTATTTTTTCATTTATTTAGAATTTGGTGACTAAATTCTAAAGTCTTCTGCTACAGGTGGAGCTTAACACAATGTTTAATAACCACATAAACAGATTTGAAGGTGCAGGCACTATGAGGCTAAGACAATAACATCAATGCTACTGGGAAGTGGCAATGTTTCTTATCAGCTATTCAAAGGAAGCCTTCTGTTGAAAAGGATGATTAAATATTAATATTAGCACCTCAAAGCACAAAGAGAAGCTAGTCCTTGGTTACAGTGTTGCCCTCATAAAGCAATGGATTTATTGATGTCAACCATGTTATCATGGTTGACATCAATAAAAAATATTCAGCAGTATAGGTGGCTGGGTTACTTTTCTTTATGATGTGCCAGATGTATCTTCTGCCACCTCTCTGTAGGTGTGATATAAGGCCAACCATGAGCGTCTTCCAGACAACCGTTGGATCCTGGATCTGTATCAGGAAGATCAGCAACACCCTCAGTCAAACGTATTCAAGTCTTTTCTGCATCAGTCTCTCTCTGTGGTATCGTTTTACAAATCACATCACCCAAGTTAAAAAAAACAAACAAAATTTTTAGACTCCTGCTAACCATCAGTTTGACATTAAAGGGGGCAGAAAGCATTTATTCATTAATACTAATGCCATCTTGTACATCAATCATAACATTGTGTTGGCCACACTTTTACTGCCAAAACAGTCCTGATCTGTTGCAGCATTGACTCCACTAGACCCCTGAAGGTGTACTGTGGTATCTGGCGCAATGATGTTAGTAACAGACCCTTTAAGTCCTATAAATTTGGAGGTGGGGCCTCCATGGGTTGGACAGCCCATAGATATTAGATTGGATTGAGATCTAAGGAGTATGGAGGCCAAGTCAACATCTTAACTCGTTGTGCTCCTTAGACCGCTCCTGAACCATCTTTCTTTGTGGCAGGAAACATTATCCTCCTGAAGGAGGCCGCAGCCAGCAGGGAGTACCTTTTTCCTGACAGGGTGTGCATGGTGTGCATGGATGGCAAGACCAAAGTTTCTCAGAAAAACATTGCATAAAGCATCATACTGCCTCTGCCGGCTTGCCTTCTTGTTACACATGGACGGCCATGCACGTGATGTAAAAGAAAATATGATTCCTCAGACCAGGTCACCTTCTTCCATTGCTCTGTGGTCAAGGTTTGATGTTCACGTGCAAATTGCTGGTGCTCTTTGCAGTGGACAGAGGTCAGCATGAGCACCCTGACTGGTCTGTGGCTATGCAGCCCCATACGCAACAAACCGTGATGCTTTGTGTATTCTGACACCTTTTTATCAGAACCAACATTACATTTTTAAGCAGTTTGAGCCACATTATCATCATCACACAGACTAAATTTGTGTTCCATGCATCAGTAACCCTTAGCAACCGTTCCTTCCTTGGACCACTGTTGATAGATACTGACCACTGCAAACCGGGAACACCACACAAAAGTTGCAGTTTTGCACTTTGCGCGGACCCAGTCATCTAGCCCTCGCAATCTGGAACTTGTCACGGTCGCTCAAATCCTTACGCTTACCCACTTTTCCCGTTTCTAACACATCAACTTTGAGGAAAAGTCTGCATGTCCTTGGGTAGGACACCAATTGTATAAAGTGCTTTGAGTGCTCAGGTAGAGTAGAAAAGTGCTATATAAGAACCAGTCCATTTACCATTTACCATCCCTAATATATCCCACCCACTGACAGGTGCCATGATGAATAGATAATCACTGTTATTCACTTCACCTGTCAGTGGTCCTAATGTTACGTCTGATCAGTGTATCTTTCCTTGTTCATATTTGAATGAGAAAGTTCATTTTTGCATTTATGAGTTAACCACACTCCCTTCGATAATACAAGCCTCATTCTGATTTGCTCAGTGGGTTGATATTTGTATCCGTGTATATGACGGATCATGTTTTCACACAGCAGCTGGGATGTCACCTGTGATAGCAGGGGGAATCATGTCAACTAATGATAGGAAGAGAACTTTGTAATTTATTTGTAGTGTTATCACCAAGAGCAGCAGCAGATACACCACCAGAACAATCCATCCTCGCCGCTTATTAATAAAGATCAAGATTTACAAATGTTACATATCTTATAGATCTCTGCCACTTTGATGTACTGTCCTCATAAAGCACGTGGCCCCCGGGCATCCGAGAGAGCCATAGTGGGCCCTCTTATGTCTCGGCATAGATAGAGCTGGGTTAATTAATCAAGAAGGGTATTTGCTGCAGTAAAAGTAGAACTTCATCATGCCATTATTACCCCAGAATTTCAAGTCACGCTCAGTGCCCACCCCTGATTCCCTCAGTGCCTTCAGGGACTATTGGTTTGCTGTAAAAGAACATTTTATGGCTGTTAAATGCAATACAAAACCATATGGTTGACCACAGGTTCATTGCACAGTTTACTATCAATAACCCTAATGAGAAAAAGCTGCTTTACAGGCGTTCTTTTTTTTTTCTCCATTACTAATTTGAGTTACATCTTTTTCAATTTTCGCAGGTGAAGTAGGAAATAAGAGGACACTGAGAAAATGACCTTCTGCTGTTGTGCACACAATCTATTTTCTGTTTAAGTTACTGTTCAGAATCTTCCTAAAAGCACCGGAGGCTCAAGGTCAGTCTACACCGCATCATTTCTGGGGAGGTTATTAAATAACAGGACCAGAAGTGTACAGCCATGCTAGTGGCTCTCTGCAGAAGTACAGTACACAATGAGGCTTTGAGCTGAGTGATTTCAGTAACATGCTGATGTTTATCAGATAACAAGTTTGCAGGGTTTTTGGCTGCTAACATTTCTTAATTAGCACTAAACACAAAGTGCCTGTAATTGGCAATAGTGTTAAAGGTTATCGTCATAATGTGAAAAAAAAGGGGGGGATAGATAGATTATTCTTGTCATTGCAATCATATCATTTCTCCTATCCTGCTACATGATAAGTCAAGAGTTCACCAAAGTGATTAAGCTTTAGCCTCTGGAGACCATAAAGACGCATACAAAATTGCATGGCAAGCCACCCAAAAATAAGGCTGTTTGAGAAAAAGTCAGGGATTAAGCAAAGTCAGTATGATTCACCTTCTGAAGACCATGTCCAAGTAGAAGTATATGTTTGGTAAAATATGACCCAGTTTTCTGGGAACACATTAGGCCTTCATTGATGCTACTGATGTGTGGTGAGTCTGGCTGCTTTGACTCACCTACACATCCGCATTACATTGGCCACTCACCATAGACAACTATTGCTATAACTAATGTTAAGCCCACACTCCACTTGCTATAACATTTCAGGTGCTCCATCTGAATTTATGTCCAGGCTTGGGCCACACAACCTTTGCTGGTTCCACAAGTTCACTTCAGAACAGTACCATCGGATTTTGAGCCACCATGTAAAACCATCTGGAAAGCATCTGATTGGCAACAACTTCATTTTTTAACATGACAATGATCCCAAACACACTGCCAGTGCAGTAAAAGCACACCTGGATAGAACACCAGACAGTGGGACGCTGTCCGTCATCGATTGGCTTCCTCAGAGCCCAGACCTTAACATTACTAAAGCAGCATGGGATCATCTCGACAGACAATATAAAAAATGGCAACAACATCCAAAGGAGAGCTTTGAATGTCCTTCAAGAAGCCTGGAAAACAATTCATTGAGACTAGTTAAAGAGCTTGCTTCAGAGAGTTCAGCCTATGTTGAAGGATAAAAGTTGATCATGCCAAATATTATTTACGTGTTTTCCATTTTCTTAGCAAAATATGAAGAAATAAGGGGTGGTTCGAGATTTTTCCACAGTGCTATTTTTCAGCCTTAGAGTTGGGGATGCCATAGAAAGAGGTGGATGTTAACCTAACCCTAATCCTAAAGAGATAATCTGGTGGATGTTAGGAGGTTTAACTGGTTTACTTTAACACTCACATAGTTTGTAAAACCCCACACTGTATCCTCTGTAGATATGACTGTCCTTCAGTGTCACACTGTAGCAATGAGCAGCAAAGCAGACAGTGTGGAGACGGATGGAGAGGGGAGGTAGGTGTAGGTGGTTTTCGGCATAGGCAAACCCAAATATTGCTGTTTGACAAGACAGACGTCCTCTGACACCCACAGCCCACTCCATTTATGAGATGTCTCCGGCTGCTGGTGACAGCAGTAACGAATGTGCCAGGCAGTGCCATCCCATGAATCCGCCCCACATGCCTCTCTCTGGCTGGGTGCTGATTGTGTGCGGCAGTGCGGCCGTGGCTGTGATGAGAGGAATCAAAGAGAGGCGCTCTGACAGCCTTGGAGCAGAAAAAAACTTTATTCCTCCATGTGACTTTCAGATTTTCAGAACTTTGACAGGAAATCATTTAATCCATGCAAACTCTTGTAGAGTTTGATCCTCAATTTTTGAAATACTAAAGAGCACACAGAGTCAATATACACAAGAACAAGCCCGATGCACCTGGTAGAGCATGTGTTTGTACATTCTGGTAATTCTACATGCTGTACTCACTGTTTACAAAGCAATGCATGAAGCCAAATGCTAATGTCAACATTCTTTGTTTTATTATAGTTGGCATCATAGTTTTCTTATATCTAGCATTGCTAACAGACACTAAACACTGAAGTCCATATAAGGGAGATTCAAACAGGCTAGCATTGTCATGGATTTGCAGGAATTACAGTGCATCTGAAAAGTGTTATATAGCTTGGTTAAAGTATAATATTACTGGCTACAACATTATTTGTTGGTCTTTGTCGGCAGATGTAGGACCGCCGCCGTGTGTCCTTTTCCAGAATTCTTCATTTAATTTTTTTTAGGCTTCCAGTGTAGCCAAACAATAACTGTGTCAGTTTCTGTTAGCAAATCCACATTTTAGAAAGCTAATTGAACACTAAATTGTCATCAGATGATATCACATAGTTTCCAGATTGAATTTAGGAACCAGTGCTGTGAGGTTGTCCAATGATTTCTCTGCAGGGAACAGCTCCTTGTAAGAACTATAGACTGACAGGAGCAGTTTTCCACTTGTCTCATCACAGTTACATCACAGTAGATAAAAGCTACTTTCCTCATTATGGGCACTAAGATTCAGTGATGCACATTAGGGTGTGATGTAAGAGAGCACATGATTCGGTGGACAGTGGGACTGAACAAATGCACCTGATGGTTGAGTGAGTGGGTGAATGAGAGACTCAGATTAGAGGGATGAGACTGAATTAGACATCTGTACCTGAAATAAAGCATGTAACGTGAAGTACAGCCACTAAATACAGTCCTGTGCAAAAGCATTGGGCCACTTCTCCAGCTTTTGTGTGTTTCCCTTCCACCATTTTCAGAGCTAAGCTTTTCGGGTTCGGTAATCCACTTAACACTGACCGATCGATGCACTTAACACTGGGGTAGTTGTAGCTCAGGAGATAAAGCAGGCCATTCACCAACTAGATGGGTGGTGGTTTGATTCCCGGCTTCTTCAGTTGACATGTCAAAGTGTCCTTGGTCAAGATCCTGAACCCCTGCTCTCTGATGCGTTCAGCAGAGTATGAATATGTGTGAATGTTAGATAGAAAGCACTTGGGTGTAGAAAAAAAGTGCTTGTATGACTGGGTGAGTGAGGCATGTTGTATAAAGATTGGAAAGCGCTATAGAAGAACCATCTCATTTACCAAATGCATAAAAAGGGCATCTAGCTCTAGGGATGAGTTAGGTGACAGACTAGGTATGGTCAACATGCATTTTTCATGTAACCTATCAGAATTGAAATGACTAAGAGGCTACATGTACATTCAAAAAATTGCTGCACCTGCCACAAGACTTTTGGACAGTATTGTGAAAGCTGGTATTTGAATATATACGAAATATGTACTGAATATATTGGATCAAACAAAAAAAGCCTATCAGTAGAGGGAACTCTGAAGGATTAGGTCCCATTAATAAACACGTTTACATGACCATCCTATTATACTTCAGTCAGTGATGAACTGGAAGTTAAGCTTGCAGAGCAGCTGTGGCAGCAAATGATGGTGGCTTGAAGGTAAAACCAATAAGTCGACAGAGATATGTCAGGTATTATGTAAACCTAAATATATGGGCACTAGCTACCTGGTCCCAGGCAGCAGCTGCAGTATTAGCCTGTGATGGTGAAACATGACTGAAGCAGCAGATACTAATTATTTTTGTTTTTCATTGCACTATCAATGAAATAGCAGTGCCAGTCATTCAGCAGGAAAATGCTGGTTTTATCAAAGACCAGATAATCTGAAATAATTTCACCTGTTTCCCAAGAAAATTAACGTGTTTGAAGTCTGATTTTGCTGCTGCAGCGGCAGCAATCTTGATCATTTTATGTCAAGATGTTACCGCTCATTCTTAGTGTTCTTTGAACAAGGAAAATCACGTTGGCAGTCCACGAAGTGTTTATGTCCCCTTTTTTCGGGGAATAATAGACGTAAAAGCTCAAGTTTTTACAGTTTTTTATTTTCTGTGTCAACACTTTTTCCTGTCGGGGAAGTGGGCCAGCATGAGTGTAAAACAAAGGCAGCAGTCAAATGTTCATCCGGAGATCCAGCTGCTCATGCTGCTGCTGCTCAGGCTGCTCCCTGATGCTGGCAGGGCTCTTCTTTGCGTGTCCTGTTTCACACGGGATGTCAGGTCCCGCTCGCTCTTCCTTTTTCATCTCTGACTCGAGGTACTATTTTAAAGCGGGGGACTCGCTGGTACAGCATCTAATGTGAACTGAGCTTTTGTCTCCTGGTGGACTCTGACATTTTCCTCTGTCTGTTTTTCTCCAACTCAAATCAAATTCCTCTCATCGTCTCTGCAAATCAAATCCTGTCGCGTGATGATCTAGAATATGTAGATCCATGTATGTGCAGAATCCCACAGCTGGGATTCTGTTTGTGAGATTGTTTGCATCTGTGACTTACAGGAGATAAAAATCTCACAGTGTTATTGCATGCGGTTGGTCCTTCTGCTCCCCTCCATCTATTCAATATTGCACAACAGCAGCAGAGCATTTGTCGACTCACCCAATAAAGAGAGAAAGACCTCTTCTCTGATGGGATGTGATACCGTGAGAAAAGAAAAGCTTGCCAGGAGGTTGTACATTATTTACTGCCTCCAGCATCCTTATCTAAACTGCAGCTTCAAATGAAAAGTACTTCACTGAAGTTGAAGTGCAAACTGAACTAACTTTAGATCCTTAACAAACAATCAGAACATGGGTCCACATCTTTGTACACTTAAATGTCTCATTCTACAGTTTCTCAGATAATATTCATTTACTTTATTATTTCCAAAATGGAAAAAAACCCAAAACAAAATAAAAACAAGACTATAGGATAGTTCTAAATAAGCCCCAACCAACAACACAATATGACAAGTATTTCTTTTAGCAAATAGTCCAAAAATGTAAGATTAAGCCCAGTCTGAATAAAAACAACAAAGAAAACAAATCCCTTTGCTCTACAGCAGATAAAAGCTTCTCCTTCCCAAAAGGTTTTCATGGCATTACAACGAGATAAAGCTTTAATCTTTTTATTATTTCAAGGTGGGGGATTAAAGCAGTGTTAATACCTGCTTTAGGCCACTTAGGGACAGTAAGCTCTTTAAAGCAACTGTGTTCAACTTATAAAGTTGGTAAGGCAAACTTTGTTGGGAAATATTTCTGGCTACCAGATTATCATGGATCTAAGATAATTCCAGATAATCCCAAAAGTTCTCCAAAACGCACCCACAGCATAAACAGGAGAGAGAGCGGTCGAGTTCAGTGAGTACCATAAGCCGAGGTGAGGCCTAAGAAACAACACTGGCTACTAATGAAAGTGACTGCTAAATCAAACTGACTTTGGTGGCCCAGGGTTCTATGGGGCCTTCAGCAGAATATGATTTTGAAGGGCTCAACCCCACCCCAGCTAAACACATCACCCACCGTCCACTTCACTACCACAAATATTAACTGCTTGTCTCTAACCAAGAGTGGAGTAAAGGACTTAACATCCAGCCTTTTTATGTTTAAAGATTCAACATTCTTTATTTGTCACATGCATAGTTATACGAGTATAACACGCAGTGACGTGTCCTGAAACGCTCCTCGACTGTGCAAAAAGAGAACATCATTTACAGTAGAGTAGTACAAAGGTGGGCTAATCTCCTCGTCCCTGGCTCCATCAGGCTTCTGCCTTGCCTGTTGGGGGAACACCCAAGGAATCAAAAACTTGGACCCTTTGAACAGAGAGCCAGTTCAGACTTCCTGTACAGGAGTAACTGGCCAATCCACAGACTAAATACCAGTCAGCCACTTCCTGGCATCCCCGAGTCACTACAGTGCCTCCAGTCACTGGGGTAAAATGCATGTTCCCAAACTGGTTGGCAAGTGGTCAACAGGTGAAATCAGTTACAAAGAGGATTCTGCACCAAAACCCTCCTTGTGATTTTTTTTGGTTGGGAGTCTCACAGAGTCTTCCATGCAAACTACTGCTGTTCACTGCAACCTGCTAGCGAGCCAAGCAATCGCAAGAAAGTTTTCCGTGCAGAACAGTCGATCATCTAGCAACTGCCATCAACCTCCAGAAACCGCTCACAACAGGTCACATAATACACTCTTTTCCCTAACTACTGCTGTTCACTGTAAATCAGAAAATGCATTTACAAATCAAGTAACTACTTTAATTGCTTTCTAAATGTGCAACAGGGCAGAACGGTCACAAAGAGTTTAAGATAGACTTAAATATTATTTTCATAAATAAAAATGCAAATGAGAATAATATAATAATATGACATATCATTTATTGTTCACTTACACTTCCCTTTTTTTTCTTACTGTGTGGAATTGTCAACTTTTAAAACAATAATGAATTCAATTTGGCTTCTTTTAATATTTAAAGACAAATCGTATTTACTCCCAAACTGTGTACAAAGGTTTTACTCAGTAGAAGAGAATAAGTATGATTTGAGAGACTTTTGTTGTTTTAT